>JAUNZO010000080.1:0-27824 GCA_031894775.1 Chloris gayana | reverse complement strand
TTTTTTTCTCGAACACGCAGGAGAACTGCGTGTCATTGTATTAAGAAGAAAGCCGGTCCCCTTTTACATAACAATTACATTCGCGCCCTTGAAAGCAAAAGAACTACTAGAAAGACAAGTTACAGCTGGAGGATTGAGCGCAGCTTCCGTGCTCCTGCAGCTGCCCACAGCCGCGCCTCCAAAATGATATCCCCAACCAGCGCCTGAACGTCCGGTGTGGCGCCATCAAAGATGCACCCATTGCGATGCTTCCAGGTCTCCCAAAACACTAGCATAATCAAAGTGTTGAGCCCCTTGCAGTGTTCCTTGGCTACTCTCTTTTCCGCTCTACACCACCAGTCCTGGAAGGATCTATCCTGTGGGGTTGGTGCCAAGTTCTGCAGCTGCACCCATCCCAGCACCTGGAACCAGACTTGGCGGGTAAAGACGCAGGAGACCATCAGATGGTTGATATCTTCATCCACTTGATCACATAGTGGACAATTCTCCGGATGCGACAATCCCCGCTTAGCTAAACGGTCGAAGGTCCAGCAGCGTTTCCAGGTCGCCAGCCAGACAAAAATCTTAACTTTAAGCGGCGCCCAGGAGCGCCAAAGGCGTTTATGCGGCTCAAAGGTAACAGCTCCAACGAAAAAACGTTCATATGCTGATTTGGAAGAGAATAACCCCGAGGCGCAAGCTGTCCAGCGGTGTGCATCAGGCTCCTCCGAGACTAGGTGTAGTTCAGCGACCACGTCCCAAAGCTGGAGAAATTGCCAGGTCGCTAGGGCCGACAAGCCTCCGGTGATGTCTCTCATCCATGAGTTGTCCTGAACAGCCGCCCATACCGTTCTTGAGCGCCAGCCCCTCCGTCCGACGAACGGCATTAGTGCCGGCGCGAGCTCCTGCACCGATCTTCCATGAACCCATCGGTCCGTCCAGAACATGGTGGACCGACCGTCTCCGATTGTAGTGGTAACCGAAATTTGGAACATCGCACGCACCTGTTCTGGAATTTTAATATCAAAGCAGAACCAAGGTTTGTCTGATTGAGTCTTTTTTTGCCAGCACCATCTCATCCGTAGCGCCCATGCCATGATTTGGAGGTCTAGTACGCCAAGGCCGCCTAGGTGCAATGGTCGAGTGACTCTCAGCCATGATACCGGACAGTGGCCCCCCTCAGTTCCTTGATTCCGCGCCAAAGGAATTTCCGACGCCATTTATCAATAGCTCGGATGAACCAGCGCGGCAGGTCTAGGGCAATGAGCAGGTGGATCGGTATTGCTGTGAGGACGGCGCGAACTAAAATCAATCTTCCAGAGGTGGCCATCAACGCCGCTTTCCAGCTGGGCAGCTTGTCCGCGATTTTGTCGATGTACGGTTGTAAGTCCGTCTTGGTGAGCCTTGTGATCGAAAGTGGAATTCCGAGGTATTTACATGGGAACTGCACCACCGCACATCCAATTTCTTGTTGTAGCTCCTGGACTTCATCACATCTGATGGGAAGGATGGAGGATTTTGCCATGTTTGTGTGTAGTCCACTTGCATCTCCAAACTTGCATAGCAGGCCTTTAATTAACTCGAGCTCTCCAGTGTGAGGTAGAGTGAAAAGCACCACGTCGTCCGCATACAGCGACATGCGTTGTCCAATTTCTCTGTTCGCCAAAGGTTGCAGCAGTCCCACTTGTTCTGCTTTCTTGATCAAACTTGTGAGTACGTCCATGACAAGAATAAAAAGCATGGGAGAAAGTGGGTCTCCCTGCCGCAAACCTCTTTTGTGGTTGATGTATCTTCCCGGTGTTCCATTTAGAAGCACCCTGGTTGAGGAGGTGGCAAGCAAGTTAGCCATCAAATTCCGCCACCTTCTTCCGAAGCCTAGGTGAGATAAAACCTCTAGCAAAAAAATCCATGAGACCGAGTCGAATGCTTTCGTGATATCCAATTTCAGTAGTGCCCTTGGCAGCTTTCTTGCGTGAAAATACTTGGTCATCTGCTGCACTACCATGAAATTATCATGTATGCTCCTTCCCTTAACAAAGGCGCTTTGATTTTTGTCTACCATGTTGTGCAGCTTCGGAGCGAGTCGATTGGCCAGGATCTTTGTGATTAGCTTCGCAAAGCTATGCACAAGACTTATTGGGCGGAATTCCCCCACTGTGATCGGATCCTCCTTTTTTGGGATGAGAATCATATATGCCGAATTTAGGCGATGAAGCTTCCTCACATCACCAGCATGCACTGCCCCAATGGCCGCCATGACGTCTTGCTTAATGATTGGCCAACAGGTTCGATAGAAACGTCCAGTGAATCCGTCCGGCCCCGGCGCTTTGTCTAGACTAAGGGTCTTAATTACCTCCCATGTTTCCTGTTCTGATATGGGGTCGTCAAGAGACTGCAGGTCCTGACCTCGGGGATGGAAAGCTTCGAGATTCAAAGTCTCTGTTCTTGGCTCAGGTGTTCCTAACAGGCTGTTGAAATACCGCCAAACGACCTCTTCCTTCTCTTCCTGTGTTACTGCCGAGTGTCCCCATCCTGCAGCTTTGCAATATAATTTTTCCTCTTGCGATGCCTTGCATGGGCATGAAAGAAAGTGGTGTTGGCGTCTCCTTCGGCTAGCCAATCCAGTCTCGATCTTGTACGTAGGATGGTTCGGTGGAGCGAAGCGAGGGCAAGCATATGATGCTTCAGCTGTCGCCTTAACCATCCTTCCATGGTCGACAACGAGCGCGTCTCTTGGGCCACGTCCGGACGGAGTAGAAGCTCTCTTGCTTGCTCAAGTTGGTCGACCACATTCCCAACCTTTCTTTGGCTCCAAGACTGTAGTGCCCGGCTGGTGGCAATAAGCTTGGATGCCAACCGATCAACTGGGCAAATATGGGATGTGCCATTTGCGGGGATTGAGTTCCAAGCGTGTGTCACAGCTTCGGTGAAACCGGGCAGCTTAGGCCAGAAACTCTCGAAGTGAAAACGCCGCTTCCCCGGTTCATTGCCCCTCAAGTTAAGAATGAGAGGACAGTGATCCGAAATGCCTGCTGCTGTGCTGTGTAGGAGGTGATTTGGAAAAGCTTCATCCCAAGTGGACGTGCAGAATGCTCGATCTAGGCGCACTAGAGTAGGTGAAGCCCTCTCATTGGACCAAGTGAATCTCCTGCCAAGCAGGTCGATTTCTTTCAGTTCTAGGTCATTAATCAAGCGCCTGAAGCGTCCCATCATTGCTCTATCCAGGTTAGAGTTACTCTTATCTTCAGCTCTATAAATTAGATTGAAGTCGCCGGCGAGGAGCCATGGACCGGTGCATCCAGAGCGGATCATCCGTAGCTCATCTAAGAATTGAATCTTCCGAGTGTCTTGTTGCGGCCCATAAACACTTGTACACCACCATTGCAATCCAGAAGAGTTTTGGAAGAGGACGGACAGTGAAAAGGCATCCACTCGAGATGTGATTGCCTTGCAAACCACACTTGGCAGGGAGTACAACATGCTCATCAAGTCCAGATCCCAACGCCGAGAGCAGGATCCGTGAGGATATGTTTGAGATCTTGGTTTCCTGCAAGCAGACTATATCCGGCCTAGTAGCAGCGATTAGCTCGCGCACCGAGTCCCGTCGTGGCTTACTGTTGAGACCGCGCACATTCCAAACCAGTATGCTTGATAAATCCATCAGAAGAGTGTTTACAACCTTTAGCTTCCGCTCTAGCCTAAACTAGCAGCAAGTCAGGCGAGCGCGCCTCGCCATCCGTTGGCACGTTCCATCCGAACAGCGAAGCTAGAGCCGTTAGATGGGAGCGCGAGAGAGGGTGTTCAAAAGGCGTGTATACGCATCTTGAGCCTCTACTGTAATTGTCTCTTGCTCGGATAGCACTCCGAGTTTGCGCATGAGGACGGACCGAGCCCGGTCCAAAGCCGTTCCTCTTGCCGTCGTGTTTGCTATTCTTTTGCTTCGCCTGAGGGAGCTTGATTTCAAAGCGGGCGGTCTACGTGATCGGGCGCTGAGGTTTCCGCACCATGTGCATGGGCCTGTTGTACCGGGCGTGAGACTGACTCGAGAAAGGCTTGGATCGTCTGCTCACGATCAGCAACAGCCGGGTCCACGTCCTGGGGGTCAAGGCGAGGCGGAATAATTGCCTCGGAGTCCTGGGCGGCTGTTTGGTCGAGTCGGGTCGGTGTTTCCAAGGCCAGTTGGCTATCTTGTTGTTCAAGCTGATCCTGTTGATGAGGCTGCTCCATCAAGACCGTCGGGGCCATTTCCCGCATCAAATCTGATGGCGGGCTGAGGGCAGAAGCCCACCAGTAGGCTCGGAAGCCGCTATGGGGCATCGGGAAGCTTCTTGCCGCATCGGGTCTTCCCTAGTATCTTGGCGCCGACCCCGCTCCAAAATTTTTGAGAGGAGGTCCTCCTGTAGCTGGAGCTCCAAACGCGGCGCAATAACTGCGTTATCTGCCGGCCGTTGAGGCGCAGATCTCAAAGTATCCCCCGCTGAAGTAATTTTTTCTGGCAGCACAGTTTGAGCAGTGCCTTGTGGGCCCAGTAATGAAGGCTCTCGATCAGTGGTCGGTGCTGGGGTTTCTTCCTCATCTCCGGCGAGTTCCACGGACGCTGATCCAGCGTGAGCACGGATCTCTCCAGCGCCCTTCGCCCTGTTGGACGCCCTTGAACGCCCAGTTTGTTTCGCTCGCTTTTCTGAACGGAAACGATCACGGCCATGGCGAGGTCGGATCGAGTCCTCCAGGGAGTCATCCTCGCTGGACTGGGACGGAGGAGGTGTAGGCGGCGGTGACATCGGTGGGGAGTCCGGCGGCAGTCGCGGGATTAGTCTCCTAACCCGAATTACTTACTAAGCCATGGAACATTTGAACCGCAAAGTTTAAATTGACTACAAAATTTCAAGAATGTGGTAGTAATTTCCTCTCTATTTCTTTTTCTGGTTCAGATCACTAGACCATATCACCGTTAGAGCACACGACAACGATAGAACTTCTCGCAGTGTTTGTCTTTGTGCAGTAATAATGAACTCCCAATTCCCATTTCTATTTGAAACAAAAACTGATCACGTTCGCAAGAACACTATCAAGGCAGCCAAATCGACAAGTATGAAGCCAATAAAATTGTATATTGTGGGATGATAAATAGAGAGACAGACGATTAGCTTTACAGACACATTGTTGACACATAAACCAACACGATTTTGTAAATTTGCAGACCATGTGTAGTGTCTGCAGTACAACCGTAGGCGTGTGATCGAGAACAATAATCTTAGTTATTTCCTTTTTTTCATGGCACGGCGGAGAGGGTAGTAGCTATAGATCAATCCGTAACTAGATGTTGGAGGAGCAGCTGTTGGCGCAGATCATGGCGTTGTTGGTGCAGGCGAGGAGGCAGACTGGCAGCGCCACGGGGTCGGTAGTGCTGATCGGCGGCTTGTAGCATTCGAGGAAGCACGTGGTCACCTGCGTCCCGCATGTGGTCACGCACTGCGTCAGTCCCCTCAGCGGAGCGTGCTGGCCGTCGTTGCCACGGCTGTGGTGGCCACCGCCGCCACGGCGGCCACTGCCGTTCTTCGCTGTCCAGACAACAGCATCCTGATCATCGCTCGCGCCGGTTGACGGGTTCACGGCGGCGGCGGCGGCGACCACCAGCGCCAGCAGAAGCATCGCAGCCGCGGGAACCTTCTTGATCAGCGCCATGCTTGAAAGTTGAATCTTGAGGACGACGTACGTGCTCTGTTGTGGAGGTGTGCTGGTTTGCTGTTGTGTTATATGCCGATCCTGCTCGCTTGTTTATATACGACGCGACGAGGTCGGAGCTGCCGTTTCGCAGGGGAAAACGAAACCAATACGATGCAGACCCGTGCCTGCAAGCAATTCAAGCAAGGCAATATATGTGTGAGCAACAGAAACAGGCACCTGCAGAAGCGTGTTCGATCACTGGCCAACATGCGAAGGGGCACCGGGGTGCAACTCGGCTTGCGCAATTGTTCCAACAGCAGTCAGTGACACCATCCCACTGTTGAGAGGGTTCACTGGCTATCCAAACAGAGAAAGGGAAGAGCACGATCTACCACATCAAGCCAAGAAACATTGTAATTCTTGTCTAGTACACACATCCAACAAAACAAAAGTTTTATCCTGGACACACACTTCTCTGCAGAAAATACACGGGCAGTTTACAGCTTCTTATGAATGTGCACAGATTCCGGCCCTAGATCATTCATGTCATGTTAAGTGGGTTCATTGGCTATCCAAACATTCTAGTTCTTGTCTAGTAGACTAGTATACACATCTAACTAACCAAAAGTTTTATCTTGGACACATACTACTTCTCTTAGTAGAAAATGGTGTTGGGCACGTAATGACCAGCCTTGAACATCTTCTCTTGTAAATCTGACATCAGATTTGGGAAATCATGTCCCACTACAAGAGCAACAGTCCTCCAGGAGTCAGTGTCATCGCAGTACTTCATAACAAATCTGAGCAGTCCCCTTAGGTTATCTTCATAGTACTCCATCCTATTTGCAGCCGGATTAATGTAACGGAGTGCTTCCTGCAGGTAAGGGTTACCCTCTGTGTAATTGACCCATCGCTTCCAATCTGAGTACTGAGTCAGCTCACTGATGATAGCATTGTGTTTGTCAGGGTCACTGTGCTCCATCTCCTGGAAATCATCGCAAAGTGACATGAAAATGTCCACACTCTGATAAGTGTTCATCAGTGAAATATGACCGGGAAGCAGCTCCTCAAGCCCTTTGTCCTTGATCAAAGATAGCCAAAGGTTGAGGTCATGAGGCACAAGGGATTCGATAAAGAGCTCTCGTCTAATCATCTTGTTGAAGCGCGCAAGATCCAGCTCGTCATCGGCAGAATTATTGCGCTTCTTCAGTGCTCCACTGGGAAGGTGACCAAAAACGATGTTCCTACCACTGAACGGATTGTCACTAATGAGAAAATTCTTAGAGCTGAAGTTTCCAGCAAGAGTTAGCCCGGCCTCGTGTAACCACCTCAGATGCCTGTATGCTTTCCACACGATCAATTTAGCCTCTACTCCTGTTGAGGTCGAGGTCCGGCCATGCCGACTCCTGGAACTGCAACCACAACCTTCAGACTGCTCTGCCTCTGAATAGCGTAGTCGTGCATACTGATTTTCGGGGAGTTGTCAAACTTGCATAGAAATAGGTAATGGTGCCTGCGAGATATCACCTCTTCCTCTTCATCACCATTCACACAACAATGCTGCTCTCTTGTAACCGTGCTGCTACTGGATTCTGATCCAAGAACAGACATTGACCCCTCCTTGCCTGTTGATGATGCCACATTACAGTCATCAGCACCATTTCCATGGGGAGCTGCTGGCTCATCATCATCATCATCAAGTACCAGATTGCTGCGGTCAAAGTGCTCGTTTACCCAGTCATGGCTGACGGGTTCCTTACCCTCCAGGCGCAGCGGGTCTTGCAAGTTCATGAACTCGCTCTTCAGGCACACGTGCGTGCACGACTTGTAGTCCAGGGGGCCGAGCACTTGGCCCCCAAGGCACCGATTCTTTTCTCTAACCTCTCTTGGCCGGGTGAAGGGATCAACAGGAACCGCATCCCCGCGAACGGTCTGCCGTCGTGAGGATCTCCGCCGCGGTCCCCAGGAGATTCAACCGCGGCGCCGTCAACGGCCTCCGCACGGCGTCCGCCGCCGCATGGTTGCTGACTCATCGGCGGTAGAGAAGGAGACGAAACCCTAGCGGCGAGCGCGATTCCCCTCGAGGCGCAGCAACGAACTTGATCACGAATATTTTTGTGTCAGCTGACCCTCCAGTTTATCGCGGATTTGGATCCCAGATCGACTCCAAGTCCGGGTGGGAAACAGAGTTTAGGCTTCAAAATAGTAAATAACTACATATAAAACAAATAGTGCAACACGAACAAAAAGTTGAGATGGCCGAGTTGGTCTAAGGCGCCAGATTAAGGTTCTGGTCCGAAAGGGCGTGGGTTCAAATCCCACTCTCAACAAATTATTTTTCTCCCTTTTTGCATTTTTTGGTATTTCTTTTTCAATAGCTACCTTTCTTGCAGACTTGCAGTTGCGTAAGGAGTCGTTTGCATAGCACAACTCAAAAAAAAAAAAAATCAGCAGATGTCGATGCAGCCAGTGTACTCGTTCTCGCACCCTCTGCCGCACGGCCCGACGCTCTGTTTCTCGCTCCATCGCAACTCGCTGGTGGTAGTGGCAACACTCGCACACTCCAGCGAGGCCTTGCACGCCAGCATCTCCCTCGTGCACCGGTGCACGCACTGCAACGCTTCGCCGCCGTTTGTCGCAGGCGACGGTGCCGGGCGGCAGGTCACCGCCGGCACCATGGCGGCGACCACGGCAAGCACAAGGAACGTGGCTGTGCTGCTACCCAACTTGCGGGCGACCATCAAATCTTTACTTATCACGCAGTAAATCGTATGAGAAAACAAGCAAGACCCGAGTGTGGTACGCCGAGAGGGATCCATCACGGGCGCGTATAAAGAAGCAGGTTTTCGAGAAAATTAGGTCGCTGTTTGGACGAAAGAAAGTGAGTTCATGGTGAGCTCGCCAAACCGACGAATCATTGACCGGTGAATTTGACTGTAACCCACGTGCAACGAAGAAATCTTCCACGAACATTTTTATTTTAACCCGGGTCCGGGTGCCAAAATACCGCAGGGAATAACTCCATATTTCTGTGGTACCTACAGCGGAGAAAAAGAGTTCACCGGTTCAGCTAGCTGATCCAGCGTGGCGGAGCAAAATCAACACGCGACGCGAACTGACCCGATGACGGGATGTTTGCGGCGCTCCAGCACGGCTCGGTTACGGAAGGAAGAGGGCGAACGAATAGGAGTCCGAGTCCGAACTGCCCTGACGATAAAGGTCGGTCAAGACCGATTTGTGTTTCGGGCACAAGAGACTGGAGGGTCACCATTTTTGAGAGGATGGTTTACGGCAACCGATGGGAGGAGCGATGTGTAGTGAACTCTACCGACCTCTTCCCTGCCGACGGCTCCTGCCTCCCCGATGAGGTTTGGAACTACGAGACCGGGCTAAGCGATGTTGTGTGCACGGCCCCGACGCTGAGCGTGTACCAGGAAAACACTATATGCAAGATGGACGGACGCGACATCAAGGCCTGTATGCTGCCTGTTGACACTGGACAGAAGGAGCTGGACAAGGCAGTGCCGTTCTCTTATGAACGGTTCTATTTCGCTCACAACTACATGCAAGATTTCAGCAAGTACCTCGGTAAGGATTGAGATTCTCTGCATTGCCATCTAAGTAATGTAGGAGAACATTGTAGCATGTGCATTACCAAATGATAGCCATCCGATATGAAGTGGGTGATCCAGATTTGATGCTACAAGAACATGTGAACAGTAAAAATTGGCACCATATCATAGAGATACAAGAATCTACTGTAGTGTTAATGCACCATTACTGTTTACTCTCTCACAAAGTGTTGTAGCAAGTGATACTGTAGCTGGAATTTAGACCTTCTTTTCCGACTACTGCAGAGGACCCCGATCCCCTCGGCAAGGGTACAGAGGACTATTGATGAGAATGTAGCCAATCCAGTCTCTGGATGACTGACACAAAGCGCGCGCATTTGCGTAATCAGTGGAAGGATACAAATCGCCTTAACAAAAGGCCAGGAGGGCTACCTTTTCGTTTGGGCCTTGGCCGACACAGCAAGCTTAATCCATGGGCCCCGCCCGCTAATCCAACGGCCTGCTCAGCACACTGGCTGGGTATACGCCAACCAATGTCTGTTGCGGCGAGGACCAGACACGTTCGGTTCGGTTGAAACAAAGCAATGATGGAATCGAAGTGTTCTGTCGCTCGGCCACATGGGCGCGCGTGAGTGATCGGCTTTGCTTGTGAAAACGGGAAAGCGGAAAAGGAGGCGGCAGCCTTCAATTCGGATGGGCCTCCAGCCCACGCCGCCTGGTACCGGACGGAACCGCTGGCACGCCTCCCAACCACCACAGCGCGAGATCGGAGCCGTCGCGCGCCGATCCAACGGCTGCGGTACAGTCCACGGTCGTCGGCAAGTCGGCAGGCGTATACGTAGACGTAGACGATGGGGCTGCGAAGGAACGGGGACCGCCCCACGGGGCGGGTCAAGGGGCGGGGGCAGTAGGGTAATTTGAGGCGGATGCGGAAAAAATCTGGCGGTGCGAGTGCGAGGGAGAGAAAGTGGGAGGGAGGAGGAGACAGGACGTGGTCGGTGCGTCGTGCGTGTCAGGACGATGCTGGGCGAGATCTGGTTGGGCGTGAGATCCAAGGTGCCTGCCTTGGGAACAATGCTTCCCTTTTTAATTAGACACGGATCTTGTGATCCGTACGTTCTCCTAAACCGGAATTGGACGCCAATTTTCTTTTTTCAGAAGCTTTACTTCAAGCAGCATAATGAATTTTTTCTGCTAATCCGGACGGCAGGATTATATTCTTACATGAAAAAATATTGCGTCCCCTGTAGAATAAAGAAGAAAAACAGTAGTATCCAAATTTTTACAGAAAATCTCTAGGTTCATTTTTCACAGAGAAGCATCTGGAAACACAAGTTGCTCCGCTCCGTACGGGCGTACAGGACCAAAGAGGCATATGAGTTGAGTTGTGGTCCGAGAAATGCCCATTCAATTTGTGACACGGTAAATTTACTGTACATAAGTATCTTGTGTATTGTTATCTTATCTTTACTCGTGTATCTCTCGTCCTCTTTGATATTGCCTACAGTTGTTGCTTCATCATGTCTACATGCGATGCGAAATACAGTACGTACTACTGAAAGCTTCGGTGCTTTTATAAACAAGTAACCTATTGAAAGCCACTTATCTCAGTAGTATTAAAATACCTGGATTTTTTTGTTAATACGTGCGTGCGTGTACGTATGGTAACGCGCAACTGCGTCGTGACGGACGGACGATAGAACCCATGATATTTTCCTTCCGCAGAGGAGCAGACAGAAAAAAAAGGGGCGAATAATAAATAAATAAAAGAAAGAAATGGTTAAAAAAAGAGGCGGAGCGGGGGAGACGTGGTCCACCTGCCAACTGGGTCGAGTCGAGGCGGTTGGTATATTTGTGGTGGCCAAGGCGGTCAGCACCGCATTCCCACCCGCCTCAGGAAAAGGCAGGCAAAGCCTCTCTTTCCTTCTTGTTCCGTTGCTTCAGTTCATCCGTTCCATTCCCCATCTAAACCTGGGGGCCATCGCATCTAGAGAAGTGGTGGAGATATATAGATAGTCAGAGTCCTCTCTGAGGTAAAGGAAGGATTTTTCTCGTCCTCCTCCGTAGTACGAAGAGACGATGCCGTCCAGAGCGATGATGAGCAGCATGTTCGTCGAGTCCTCTTCCTCCGGCAGCGGCTTCAGGGAACCGGAGCCCGCGGCGGTGCTCTGCGCCCCTCGCCCGCGCAGGGCCCAGGTCCACCCTTGCAGCGCCGACCTCATCCTCGGCCCGCCTCCCTTCCTCCTCAACATCACCAACAAGGTACTGAATGAAATCTTTCTTTCCTCTGCTTCTTCTTCGCCGTCTTCTTTTTTTTTTGGACATGGGGAATTTTTTAGCCATCGTGGTCATGTTGGCTTACAAAGATTCGTTCTTTTCTCTCCAGAATAAGGAAGGCAAGGCCAAGGCGCCGGAGTTAGAGATCGGCGGCGACGAGGACGGGGGCTGGGCGCTGTTCGGCGGGTCGCCGCCGGCGCGCGCGGACAACCCGCTGGTGCACGACCCCCACTTCCTTCTGAACCAGCGCCACCAGCTCCCCGACTCGCCGCCGGAGCTCGGGATTTTTGACCACCTGAGCCGCAACAGCAACTACCGCCCCACGTATACTAGCAGCAGTAACAACAGCAATTTTGCCCCGTCGTTCGCGCCGGCCGTGAGGATCCAGGGGTTCGACGTGGCCTCCTGCCGGGGCTCCCACAGCAGCGGCGCCGGCGGCCGCGTGCTGTCCGCCCGCGCGTGAGCGAGATCCGCCGTCGAACCCCAAGGCAAAGCCTCCATCTTGTACAGTTTTGGCCGGCCGGCCATCCCCGTGTGTTTTGTGGTATATACAGAGGTTTCTTCTATTAACATCAGAAATAGGGAGGTGAGATTTCAGAGCAACAAAGTAGGTTTGATGATCACCGATACACAGCAGCAGGGAGGATCATTCAATCGAAGACGATTTTTTTTTGTTTGTTGGTCTTGTGTTGTACACTAGTATTAGTACCGTAGCAGCAAGCATCTCTTGTTCGTTGGGCTGAGTCGGGTGTTGTGTAGATATCAATCAGTCGGTGTTGGTTCTAGTTGAGGAGTCCTCGGTCCTGGATGGTGAATTAATGGGCGATGGAACTTGCTTAAGCGAGCCATCGTCTTGCCCACTACTGCCATGTAACAAAGCCATGGTTGTATTGTAACGTGTACATAAACATGATATGTATTCAAGTCACCCTCTCTCAGATTTTTCTTTTCTTATATATGTTCTCTTCTCTATAGAATTATCGCCTCCTGTGTGTTGAGACCCATGTGAATGAGCTGGTCTGAGTCCAGACCCACCGAGCCAGCTGATTGATGGTGGTTCGACGACGGGAATTACGGGATCTGGTTGGTTGTTGACGGAGCAAGCGAGTCGTTTCGTCCTGGACATGTTGAGCTGTTGCTCAGTCAGTGGGAAATCAGCGGCAACTCCACGTCGCCGGTGCCCGCACGCGCCATTGACCGCCGCGAGAGAGAGAAGAGAGAGGCGTGATGGCCTCTCGGTTCGGATGGGATGCGTCCACCGCCGAGGACGGCGACCTCAGCTTGGCCGTGCGACGCATACGCGGCCACGTAGCAGTTGGCACCGCCGCTGTAGCCATCTTCACACACGGAGAAAGCAGGAGCCATTATTCACCGCGATCACGTGCCGAGCCAAAGGTCGCTGTCTGTCCCGGACGCGCGACGGTTCGCGTGGGCCGGGAGCCGGATGGATCCGATCCGCCCGCGGCAACGAGCCAGCGAAACTTCCCAGAAGCGAAGCGAAGCCGGCCGGCCGGCAAAGGGTAGGGGCACGTCCTGACGTGACGCCCGCTAATGACAAGCGATTACTACAAGCAAATTAGGGATGTGTACTTGTCTCGTTGTCTGTAGCTGGTCGCCTTGTTCTTGTTGCTTCACCAAGTAGCATCACGTCCCTTTCTTTCCTTTTGCGCCCTGTTTGTCAAGTGTTTTCAGTCTACATGGCGCCTGGTGAGTTTCCAAGGCGCAACTTCTCTTTACTTCAGTTCCACCAACTTATTTTTATTCTCAAACACAAAAAGAAAAAAAAAGTCTGACTCAATATTTCTCTTTGCTAATCCAATTAGGGTCAATCATGGATTTCTAGTGTACTAATTCGATTATCAAGCAGGCCATACGCAAAAAAGATGGTTCTTCACATGATTCCACCACAACTTTTCCATTTTTGCATGTACTATTGTTTAAGATTCCGCTATCACTATGTTTTCTACATTCAACAGGTACTCAGCTTTTTTCTGATTCTATGGGAAAGAATATAAAAGCATAGGTATAGCTGAATTGAGGCCAGACACAGACAAGACCGCATCTTGTTAACTCAGTTGTATACAGAATCTAACTGCTCAACCAATATTGAAGTGTTCAGATTTTCAAAGGTTGGGTTGTCAACAGCTAGGATTATTACGATTAGTCTGACCGGACCATCAAGGATTGACTAATTTTGTCGCTGCCCGTTCAAAAGAAAAGGAGCGTTTGTGCTCGCGTGCACTCCTTTGGGTGCTGTCCCACTACTGTCTTGGATGCATTCCCCAGTTCCCTTGTCCCGGATTCCTGTCGCCATCACCTCTCCATTTCTAATTCCCGGCTTTCTTTTCTAGTATTAGGCAGGCGAGAAACGAGGAAATTCCAAGGAGATAGGTTATCCATCGCAATTAAGTGCGTTGTTGCCTGAGTAATTGATAAATGATTGATGCTATCCTCCGGACCTAACACTGTACTACTTGGATCTCATCCACGATTTTCATTTTTGTGCAGACACTGTTGAGTTTACTTTCTGTTGACGTCAAAAGTCGCCGACACACCGTCGTCCGGAGAGTCCACCGAAACCCCGGCCGACGCAGGCCCTGTGCTCCCAACGGACCGCTCGGCTCGCCGATGTTCGTGTGCGCCGGTGCGTGCGCGATGGTTTTCCCGCAAACCAACAAAGACAATAAAAGAGTGTAAAATTCCAGTGTCATCGGCCCGTATAGACCGATGTACAGCTCGTGGCCGATTCTCGCGTAAGATAGACAAAATCGGCCATCGATCGGGAGCAAGCACGACCCATCCATTTATGTATTAAATGCCGTGCAAACGAATCTGCGATACAAACGATACGAAATCGGCCGACGCTATAACATGCGATCGGTATCTAGCAACCGATTCCGTCGGTAAACGATCACATCATTAAGACTTTGCAGGACGCATTATCGAATAAAATGTAAACAAGGTGATTATTAATGGAATGTGATTAATTTGATAGCAAGAAGATGGTTTAATTATCAATTAGATCGATAAATCGGCCGATCGTGCATCCGGCCGATTCTGCCATTGATTATAGTAGTGAATTACTTAGATCTATCTAAGTGTATAATGATGATCAATAAAATCATACTAATAACTCGGGTTCAAAAGCAGCTTTAACAGATTTGGTACTAATTGAACATAAAACAGCCTAATGAACGTGATAAGCAATCGGCTAAACACTCCGAAAGAACAAGAAGACAGATACAACCACACGGATCCCAAATCGACCGCCGCTCCAACAGACAAGTCAACCGATGACACGCGGTCGGACCAGGTCTAACGGCCGCGCACGCCCGGCCGATTTAGGACAAGCACAATCATAAACGTCTTAACTATGAAAGTAAGTCTACACCCTAGCCAATCGGCTGCATGCGCCTAGGACAAGTCAACTATCGCAAAGGCAAACACAGGACACGTCAACCGAATCGCACAATCGAATCGGCCAAGATGTAAAAGAATTCTCATAGCGGCTATCGTGACTCGAACGACCGGATCCGAGCCAATCGGCGCCGTGAGCAAAGGCTGGAACGGGGAGGCAGGACAAGTCAAACTACCTCCACCACGAGCCCGGACCAGGTCAACTTGACTCATCCCGGCCGATACTCACTACGCCGATCGAAAACAGATCCGGTCGCCGGATAACTAGCAACTAAGCCATCTAATTACGAACAATGCGCCGAGAATTAGACAACATAATTACCTTGTCAAGCCAACGTGTCGTCGACCGGAGCCCCGAAGATCCCCGCGCGAAAACAAGTAAAGACTTGACAGAAAATTAGGGTTTGGCGATGCGCCGAAAGTTGTATTGGATGTGAATCGAGTTTACATGTTACATCCGAGTATGTATTTATACTCGGCAAAAAGAATCCTATTCGGACCCTCCTCGAGCCGATTTCCTAACCGACTAGAATCCTTTTTCCAAAACTAACTATTATTTCTAATTTTATAACGTGGGCCAGGCCCATCAATGTTGTGCTCTTCTCGTTGGCGTCCGCGCACGATTCCCGGGAGAGACGCGCCTTTACTCGCCCAAGCGGCCGTCGGCCTTCTCGCCCACCGGCCCCTTTTTACCTATAGTCGCCGACAATGGGTCCCTTGGTCAAAAACCGGCGTCAACACATGTCCCCCAGTCCGGGGTATGCAACGCATGCGTCGGACCGATTTATCCTCTTTTATCGCGCCGGTTTTATCGCCCGTCACCTCTTCATAAAAGCCGTGGTTACCCCCGGTCATTTCCCATCCGTTTCCTCTCCTTTGGCTTTCATCTTCCCTCGCTCTAGCGACCTTTGCCCTTTTCGAGCCTTTTCAACTTCCCACCGCGCCGCCGTCGTTTTTTCTCCCGGTGACCATGAATCCCACCGTTGCCGCTCGCTGCGCCGCCGCCGCCGACCGAGTCGTCGCCACCACCAACGCCGTTCCGGAGGTAATGTACATTCCGGCATCCCTCTTCTCTACTTTTGCAATTTTCTTTGTGTTCTTGTTCTTGTTCATTTTCACAATCTATCTTCTTTCCGTCTTGTTTCTCATTTTAGCCCTATTCCTTGTTTTTAGGAGATCCGGAACCAAATCGTCATCCCTTCCAACATCCCGACCCATTTCTTCTTGGGCCCCATGGGCGATCCGGACCCCACGGATCTCATCTCGTGCCGAAACGAACCGGGTCCCGTTTCGGCAACAATCTCCATTATCGGCCGAGTGGTCCAAGAGCTTTAGGTCATGGCCGACTCCCGTCGCAGGGTGGCGGGATTGGTATAACCGGGTATCGGCCGCCCATCGGCAAGGTTGGGCCAATATCGGCATCGCCCATGCCATCAAACTCTCTCTAGCCGATCACCACAAGAACGAACCATTGCTAGCGGCCGCTTCTTATCTCTCGGTCAGATGCCCCGAATCGCTTCATGTTCGGGCACGGCCCGGCTACCATGACCCTCCCGGACACGGTCATGTTGGCCGATTTGAATATCACGGCGGAGGCCACCCCGCACGCCATCCGCATCAAGTCCACCCACCGGATCAATCCCAAGGACACCAGGGGTTGGAAGGTCTATATCCGGACCTACAACAAAGGGCACGGCTCTGGCCGATCGCCGCGAGCACGTTGCTTTCCTCAACATGTGGCTTGACCACTTTTTCTTCTCGTGGGGCCGCCGTAAGCCCCACAAACAACTTCCCGCCGATGGCCGATGTACTCGGCCGACAGCCTATGCCCTTCCTATGGGCAAGTATCTTCCGGGATCGGCCTACCTCCTCCTTCACCAGGTCTCGGTGGAGTTGCGCTCCGGCCGATCGCCAAGAACCCGGGAGGCCCTTGGTGGTTCATCCAAATGTGGTTGTCCCTTCATACCACCAAGGCCATCGATCCGGACCTCGCTGTCCTCACCTTCCCCGGCAATCATGCCGAATCGGCCACGCCCGATCCAGCCCGATGTATCTCTTTCGGGGAAGCGTTGTCCATGGCACCAGGGGCGGCCATGTCGGATGACACCTTGGCATATTGGTTCGCCGCCCTCTACAAGGGCCTCAACAACGAAAGTACGGATTGGTACCCGTACATTGATTTCTTCGAGAAGGGGTATGACACTCCTTTCCCGATCGACCCCACCTTCCCGACGGCCGACGCGGAAGCGGTCAAGATTTTTACCACCCGCCTCCGCCCTCGTCCGCCGCCGACGGGACTCATTGCCGGGAGCAAGGCTTTCCGCTCCTATGAGTTCTACCACCCGTCGGTGGCGGCCCGCCAACTCGGTTTCGCCGCCTGCCCCCGCCTCTTCTATGTGGGGCAAATAAAGGCGCGATCCGTCGTCGACAACGCCATCCAGTGGAATTGGCTCGTCGGCCGCACCGCCGATGTCATCACCGGCGACTTAACCGGATTTTCCCGGTGCCTCGGAGTACCCGCCTTTTCGACCGTTGGTGGGGCGAATGGAACCGGCACCTCCGCAGCCGGAACACCGCCTCCTTCTTCTCCGGCTTAGTCCCGACGGAAGCTTTCGCCGAGGTACGTGTAGCCGATTTATTTTTATAAGGCCGATTTTGTTGACGAAATCGGCCGCTCCAAATGCTCACCCTTGTATATTCCTTTTCGCCGGACACGGAGGAACCGCCGACCCGTAGTATCGCTGGCCGGCCAATTGCATACTTGATGCCGAGCCCAATTGTTCCAAATATCGGCTTCACCGATCGCACTCCCGCCCAAGCTTTTGCGGCGATGAGTCGAGGGCACCAGCCTGCCCGCAAGGCCAAGACTAAAACGGCCGCCATCGTAAAGAGGAAGGCTAATGTGCCGGCCGCAAGGCCGACCCAAGCCCCGAGCGCCACCGCGCGCCGTTAAAGCAGCTCGCGCGCCCGTCCGACCCGGACTACTTCAGCCGAACCATCTCCGCCGCGTCAGGTTATTATTGCATGATCGCCGATTCCCTCTTTACTTTACATAGTCTAACTATGAGTTCTTTGCAGAATCGGCGGTTCTTCCTCCTCGTGCCCGGACACCGACGCCCGATAGGCCGATCCGCCTATCAACTCCCCCGGCCAGGACGCCGACACCCGAAAGGCCGAGCCCCGTAGCTCCGGAACCGGCGGTTGTACCAAGCCAGGCCGATCCAAATCTTGCGGAGAGCTCAACTCGCTTGGATCGGCCCGCGTCTTCCGAGGTCGCCGCTGAAACCGAACAAGCCGGCCGCGTGTCACCCGCGGCTTCTCCCAAAGGCACCGCCGCTAACGAAGAATCGCCGCCAGGAGCCGCCCGCGGCTTCTCCCGTAGGCACCGCTGCCGATGAGCCCGCCGATGAGCCCGCCGAGTTGAACAAGCTGGCCATGTGCCCGATGCCGCCTCCGAGGATGCCGCCGGTGAAGGGGGATCGGCCGGCCGAGAGCTGATTGAAACATACGAACCTCGTAGGTTCAATGGCCCAGCCCGATAGACGTCCGGCCGCTTCGCATCGACGCTTCGCAGTGTTTGTTTTTACTATCTCCCTTTTATTTTCTTGATTTGCTTCCGATTATTAACTTCACCTTATTTTCCTTGGTATTCTAGGCGCTCGGCTTCCCTCGTCCCGCGCCGATTTTGGTATCTCGCTTCTAGTCTTACCACCATGGCCGAAATCGCGCGCAGGCTTGAGGCCTCTTCTCGTTGACCGCTTGGTGGCCGACGCACAACCCATAAGGGCCCGATACTTGGAGGTCCGGACCGAACTCCCGGAGGATGTGCGCGATGCTCGCACCGCGTGGCATACATGGAGTACCGGCAAATGGACTTCACTCGTGCCCGGCCGGCGTTTGGCTCGCCATGCGGAGCAGCAGCAAGCTGCGCTACTCGCCGATAACTCTATCAAGCGCTCCGAGGAGGAGGTCCGTAAGACCCAGGAGATGCAAGAGCAACTCTCAAATCGGCAGGATGAACCGCAAGCAATCAACCAGGAGATTGCCGATTTGAGAGCATCGCCGGCTCTCAAGGAGGAGGCGGCGGCGGCCTTGGAAGCTACTATTGCACGCTTGTCGGCCGATGTGGCGGCTCAGCAGAAGACGACGGACGAAGCCATTCAAACGGCCGAGAAGATGGTCGCCGCGGCGCAAGCCGATATCGGCCCCATCGAGGATGACCTATTGGTCATGGCCAAACTCGACTCCACGCCGGCCCGCGCACTATCTCGCTGTCCAAGACTTCCCGTCCCGCGCCGAGGCCGTTGACTATGCTTAGGTGTAATAGGATTTTGAACAAAGTTTTGGTTGTAAACATTTTTTTTGCACTAAGGGCGATATACAATCATATCGGCCATCCGAAGGCGATGTTCAAACATCGGCTAATTTATCGGTGACTCCCTCTCGTTTTACTTTCATATATTTTTTGGGCTAAGGGCGATACTCTCGCATCGGCCGTCTCAAGGCGATGTGCATCGACATCGGCTATAGTCTCTTTTAGGCCGAACACTATGAGTTAATCCAAATGCTAGGATAATACCGCTTCAAATACTTTCCATTAAGTGCTCGGCCGAATTCTTCCCCTTCTAACTCTTTCAAAATATATGCATTACCCGGTGCCGATCGGCTAATCAAATAAGGTCCTTCCCAATTAGGCGACCATTTGCCAAACCGATTGTCCTTCACACCGATCGGCATCCTAAGCTTCCGCACCAAATCGCCCTCTTTAAACTCGTTTATGCACAACCTTCTTATCATAATGGCGGGCGACCCTTGCTTTATTCTCGCTCTATTTTCTCCAATGCATCCAGCCGATTTTGTACTACATCTTCTAATTCATCCATCATCAATCCGTAGTACCGATCGGCCGAAAGCTTTTGTTGCAACTCAATCCTTCCGGAGCCGATAGTCGTCTCCCATGGCAAGTACGGCTTCGTGCCCATATACCACTCGATACGGCGCAACTTGCATAGCTCCATGCCGTGACATACGATAAGCCCACAAAGCGTCCATCAATTTCATGTGCCACTTACGAGGATACTCTTGTATTTTCCGCTTGATTAACTTGATCGACTCTTATTCGCCGCTTCAGCTTGTCCATTGGCTTGGGCATAATACGGCGATGAATTAATCAACTTAATTCCCATCTCATCAGCAAAAGATTGAAATTCGTCCGACGTGAATACCGATCCTTGATCTCGTTGTGATTGTCTCTCGGAATCCCAAACCTATAAATAATATGCTCTTTAACAAACGTTATCACGTCGGCCGTCGAAACTTTACGATAGGGCGCTGCTTCAACCCATTTTGTGAAGTAATCTGTAGCTACCAATATGTATCGATGCCCTTTGCTCGATGCTGGATTTATCCGGCCGATCATATCCATGGCCCAACCTCCGAATGGCCAAGGTTTGATTACCGGATTCATAGCCGATGCGGGCGCCTCTCGTATAGGCCCGAATTTCTCGCAGCCTTGGCAACTCTTGTAATATTTGAAACAATCGGCCAACATTGTCGGCCAGCAATAACCAGCTCGCCTTAGCAGCCACTTCATCTTATGGGCCGATTGATGCGTTCCGCAAATCCCATCATGTACTTCGCTCATTACCACTTTGGCTTCGGTGTCATCAATACACTTGAGAAGCACCCCATCAATTGTCTTGAAAAATAGTCGATCATCCAACGAACATACTTCAAAGCTTTATATCTTATCTTCTTATCTCGTAGGTTGGGATGGATTGCTCAAAAATTTTCGAATTTCCGTACGCCAATCGGCTTCTTCAATATCAGCTATCTCTAAGCTGTTTTCGGCGAGCCGATATCCGGATGCTAGCCGAGCCAAGTTATTTGCTTCAAAATTCTGCTCTCTTGGTATATGGCTGACTTTAACACACTTGAACCTTTTCATCAACTTCTGGCACTTTTCATAATATTGCAACAATATTTCATCTTTACACTCATACTCATCGGCAAGCCGACTCACAACCAATAAAGAATCGCCGAAAATTTCCACAAAATCAGCCCCGGCATCGATGAGTAATTCCAATCCTTTTAATATCGCTTCGTATTCGACTTGGTTGTTGGTGTACGCCTCCACCGTAATAGAGTATCCACGTACCGCCCCCGAGGCGACACAACAACCAAGCCGATTCCACTTCCTTCTTTGCAAATCGAACCATCAAAGAACACCGTCCATGGCACTCGGTTCAACATATCCGGCCGAGTGTTCACCGTGTTGCACCACTAAATCAGCCAATACTTGTGCTTTCACCGCTTTGGCCGATTCATAGCCTAAATCAAACTCCGCAATTGCCAACATCCATTTGCCCAACCGGCCTTTGGGGACCGGAGCCGATAGCATATACTTTACGACATCGGCCCGGCAAACGACAAGACATTCTTCGGCCAACGTATAATGCCTTAATTTCGTGCATGAAAAATACGTACAGTAGACATAACCTTTCCACTTCGGATACCGTGTTTCTGCATCAATCGCCTTGCGGCCGAGATAAAATATGACCCGCTCTTTTCCCTCCCGCTCTTGAGTCAATGCCGAGCCGATGCACCTATCATCACCGATAAATATAACCTAAAGGGTGTGCCCGACTTTGGCGGAACCATCACCGGTGGGGACACCAAATATTTCTTGATATCTTCTAAAGCCTTTTGATGGATCGGCTCCCACCGAAACTCTTGACCGGCCTTGAGCTTCAATAATGGCGTAAACACATCAAGTCGGCCGTACAAGTTTGAGATAAATCGCCTAATAAAATTAATCTTGCCGATCGTGGACTCGGAGCTTCGTCTTGTTCGTCGGCGGTTCCAACTTTCTCGATAGAATCAATACTCTTAGGGCCGACTTCAATTCCCTTTTCATGCACAATAAACCCCAGAAATTGTCCAACTCGAGACACCAAACGCACACTTGAGCGGGTTCATCTTCAATCCGTATTGTCTTGTCCTCTTCAACACTTCCCCGAGATCAGCCACATGACTTCCAACCGATCCCGATTTCACCATGACATCATCAATATAAATTTCCACCAATCGGCCGATCAAATCGTGATATATAAAATTCATGGCCCTCTCGATACGTGGCACCAGCATTTTTTAAGCCGAAGGTCATAACAACCCACTCATATAATCCCAACGCCCCGGGCATCCGAACGCCGTTTTCGATATATCTTCCTCGGCCATAAAAATCTGATTATACCCAAGCATTTCCATCCATAAAGCTCAAAATCTTGTTGCCGGCGGCTGCATCAACCAACAAATCGGCGTTTGGCATTGGATACTCATCTTTCGGAGTTGCCTTATTCAAATTCCTCGAAGTCAATGCAGACCCGCATCTTTCCATTTTTCTTTTCCACCTAGCACAATACTAGAAACCCACTCCGCATATCGGCATGGCCCGATGAAGCCGGCTTCATACAATCCGATAATCTCTTCTTTGACGGCTTCATAATACCTAGGGTCAATCTTCCGAGCCCCCGCTTATATGGTCGATATCCGGGTTTAGTGGGCAACCGATGTTCAACAATCGATCGGCCGAGTCCAGGCATCTCGCTATAATCCCAAGCAAAACAATCCTTAAATTCTTCCAATAAGGCCACCAATTCATCTCTTACTTCTTTACACAATTTCTTGCTAATATATGTCGGCCGAGGCTTGTCTCCATCCCCTATATCCACTTCTTCTAATTCATCGGCCGACACAAAACCGTGGCCTAATTTCCCGTCTCCGGTTCATCAATCGGCCGACTCACCATGTCTTCGTGTGTATATCGATCGGCCGATTGTCCGTCAATTCTCCCGTGGGGCCCATCGAGCAGCTCGGGGTACCCGACCCCCGGTCACAATAACTCCATCATCTCGTGATGTTTATGGCCTCCGCATCCCAATACGTGCCCGATAAACAAGGCAAGCTCTCTAGACCAACAAACTCGAAATCGGCGGTTGCAATGGTTACGTACTTATCGGCCCGCACGATTTCGACCTTGTTGCCGACCCATTGAATCAAACACCGGTGCATGGTTGAGGGGATGCAACAATTGGCATGAATCCAGCCTCTTCCTAACAAAGTTGTGTATGCACCTTTCCCGTCAATGATGAAAAAAGTGGTGGGTATGGTTTTGCTGCCCACGCTGATCTCCATTATTGCGGCCCCACGCACATCTTGGCTTCTCCCGCCGTAATCCCTGAGCGTCGATTAGCCCTCATCATTTCTTCCGGCGTCTTCCCGAGCTTGCGGTATGTAGTAATCGGCATGACGTTGACCGCCGCTCCTCCGTCGACCAACATTTTCCTCATCGGCGACCCATTGACATAGCCGCTAATGTATAATGCCTTGAGGTGCAAATGATCGAGTTGACCGGCTTATCAAATACCGCCGATTCCGGCGTCCACGTAATCTCCGAAGCTTCCCCAACCGGTTCTTCTTCACCCGAATTTTCATCGGCCGATCCGACAATCCCGGGCATCGCTGACATCATATTCATCGCGGCTTCAGCCCGACCACCCGAGACCGCACTTTCGGCCTCCATTGCCTCTTGGGCTTGGGCTCATCATCTTGGTCATCTCTCGTAATGGCGTCTACCCTTGATTTCCCGACAACGCATTCTTTGAAGCCTCCTCTTTTGGGTTCTGCCGAGCAAACCACCGGGGCACCACCGACCTTCGTTCTCCGTTTGATCACCTCTCGAATCTTCATAGTATTGGTAATCGAACTCTTCTTCATCATTGATTGGCCCCGCCGATCGTGAACAGTAGGTTCTCTTTGGCACTACGTATCTTCGTTCATTATATCCATGATCGTAGTCGATTGCTCTTCTCGGGGGCCGATTGTCGAGATTCATAGTTGCGACCAATCGGCCGTCCCCGGTAACTTGACGACCCGACGTCACGATACTCTTCCCGGCCAGTGCACTCGGGACAGCTTCTCGATAGATGGAAGCTTCATGTTTCGGTCCCAGCAAGATCGAAAGAAAGGACAATCCCGAGTGTGGGTCAAAATCTTCTCGACGGATCACGCTTTGCCTCGTATCGCCGACTTTGACCGATAGATTCCCGTTCACGTGCCACTTGATCTCCTTCTTCCCTCTCCCTCTTCCTCTCATATCGGCGTATGAAACCAGCTGATCCACCACCGATGGTATTGATGTACATTGTATTAGCAGGGAAAGGGTGCCCATCAACTTTCATCTTCTTCTTCACATCGGCTGCTCGCAATATCCCACTCGTCAACCGCCTTCCGGATCTCATCTCTCATAGCATAACAATCAACAGTGTTATGATGTGAATTTCCATGCCACTTGCACCACTTAGCCATTTTCTTCAATTCCTCCGGCGTAGGAATTTTGTGATGAGGTGAAAGCTGAATTTTCTTTTCCCGCAGCAGCTGATCAAATATCTCGTCGGCCTTAGATAAATCAAAATCATATTTTCTCTCCTTAGGATTGACATGCGGAGAAAATATCGGCCGTTTATTATTAGTCCACTCAACCGCATTAATTCCCTCTTCATCATCTTCACCGTCGAAATCAGCATAAGCTACCCGATACCGCCGATTCCCGGTGAGCCGGAGATTTTCTTCCCGGCCAACCGCCCTACGTGTCACTGCGCCAGCCCATCAAACTCATGTGGGGTAAACTTTTCTTTGATGTTGGAGAATAGCCCCGCATAAGCGATCTCGGCCAACCGTTGCTCGTCAGGTTCGGATTGTAGCATCGTCCCCTCGCAGTCCCGAACCTCTCGTATATAATCGGTCACCGATTCTCCCGATTTCTGTTTCATCGCCATTAAATCGGACAAACTAAGCTCGGTAATGCCCGTGAAGAAGTACGAGTGAAACCTTTTCTCCGCATCGGCCCAACTCTGAATAGAACCAGGCGACAACGAAGCAAACCATGAAAAGGCCGATCCGGACAACGACAAGTGGGAATAGCCTAACCCGCAAAGCCTCCCGAGTAGACGCCTCACCAAGCCGTGCGTCATACCGGCCGATGTGCTCCATAGTTGATGTGTTATCTTGCCCGTAAAACTTGGAAAACTCAGGAATTTTATACTTATTGGGTAAAGCCACGGAATCCATCCAGTCAGTGGTAAGGTCGCCGATACAATGCACTTTTCTCCTTAGGCTTCAAATCGAACCGATCTTTCATCATATCGGCGATTTTAGCCATGAGGCTATTCATATCACCGGGTTCAGCAGCCGCCGATCCGGTCCCCGTCATATAAGCCGTGTTGGGCTGTCCCCCGCCTGGGTGTATCAACCGACCGTTCCCGGAAATCCCGTGCTAGTAGCCGGGAATAATGTACTCATGAGCGATTCCATAATTCATGGCCGATTGGATCGGCCGTCCGATCATGAATCCATGTCCCCCACCCGATGCGGTCGGCCGTGGAATACCGGATATCGGCCGTACTATAGTGGGTGAGTTCTCAATTCTACTCGGTCCGGTATTTGGTACGTAGAAGAAATTGGGCTGTTGTGCCATCTCGCGGGACCGCCGCCACATTGGTTGGTGCCCCCAACTCGTAAGCCGGCCGTTGTACATCTTGCCTCGTTGCCCTCTTCCGTTACCGACTTCTTGGGATCACCGTTATCCTCTTTGCTTGGCCGGGTTGCACCGGTACTTGCATTTGCATTGTCCTTGCCAGGCCATAGGTTAGGTGGCATGCCATACATGGGCTGAAACCCCGTTGGCGGTGTAGTATTCTCGGATGCCGATTCCCCGAATCGGTCGTACAGAGTGCCAACAAGCCGAGTGTATGCAGGTCCGTAATATCCTTCAAGCAAATGCGCCGCCATCAACCGTGTCTTTGATCAAATTTCCGATGGTGTTGGTCAACACGCCCGATTGATTGATTAGGGCCTCGATGAACGGACGAGTTGACCATATCACCGAGTTGGTTGGCATCCGGCAGCTCTCGGGCTTTGATTTGGTCTAATTCTTCCGGATGCGTAATCCGAGGGATGTCTCCTTTTGTGGCCACTCGCCACGTGTCACTTTCAGTGGCTTGAAAGTACTTTTTCATTGCTTCGGCCAGGTATTCTTGGTACCGCAGCTTTTGTTCTCGTCGTCATCTTTCCCCAGTGCCGAAACCTCGTTGTCATCGAAACTTCTCCATGCCCTTTGCCATCCGTCCTAAGAGGAACCGGAACAAAAATCGGCCGATTCTCAAGCATCGACCATTGGTGTTCCGTCCTCCCCGACCGCCCGCATGTACGACATCTTGATCTTGGTTGCTTCTCGTCCCACCGGGCGTGCCAAAAAGTGTGTTGACGTCAAAAGTCGCCGACACACCGTCGTCCGGAGAGTCCACCGAAACCCCGGCCGACGCAGGGCCCCGTGCTCCCAACGGACCGGCTCGGCTCGCCGATGTTCGTGTGCGCCGGTGCGTGCGCGATGGTTTTCCCGCAAACCAACAAAGACAATAAAAGAGTGTAAAATTCCAGTGTCATCGGCCCGTATAGATCGATGTACAGCTCGTGGCCGATTCTCGCGTAAGATAGACAAAATCGGCCATCGATCGGGAGCAAGCACGGCCCATCCATTTATGTATTAAATGCCGTGCAAACGAATCTGCGATACAAACGATACGAAATCGGCCGACGCTATAACATGCGATCGGTATCTAGCAACTCGATTCCGTCGGTAAACGATCACATCATTAAGACTTTGCAGGACGCATTATCGAATAAAATGTAAACAAGGTGATTATTAATGGGATGTGATTAATTTGATAGCAAGAAGATGGTTTAATTATCAATTAGATCAAGAATCGGCCGATCGTGCATCCGGCCGATTCTCGCCATTGATTATAGTAGTGAATTACTTAGATCTATCTAAGTGTATAATGATGATCAATAAAATCATACTAATAACTCGGGTTCAAAAGCAGCTTTAACAGATTTGGTACTAATTGAACATAAAACAGCTTAATGAACGTGATAAGCAATCGGCTAAACACTCCGAAAGAACAAGAAGACAGATACAACCACACAGATCCCAAATCGACCAGTCGCTCCAACAGACAAGTCAACCGATGGCACGCGGCTGGACCAGGTCTAACGGCCGCGCACGCCCGGCCGATTTAGGACAAGCACAATCATAAACGTCTTAACTATGAAAGTAAGTCTACACCCTAGCCAATCGGCCGCATGCGCCTAGGACAAGTCAACTATCGCAAAGGCAAACACAGGACACGTCAACCGAATCCGCACAGTCGAATCGGCCAAGATGTAAAAGAATTCTCATAGCGGCTACCGTGACTCGAACGACCGGATCCGAGCCAATCGGCGCCGTGAGCAAAGGCTGGAACGGGAGGCAGGACAAGTCAAACTACCTCCACCACGAGCCCGACCAGGTCAACTTGACTCATCCCGCCGATACTCACTACGCCGATCGAAAACAGATCCGGTCGCCGGATAACTAGCAATTAAGCCATCTAATTACGAACAATGCGCCGAGAATTAGACAACATAATTACCTTGTCAAGCCAACGTGTCGTCGACCGGAGCCCCGAAGATCCCCGCGCGAAAACAAGAAAGACTTGACAGTAAAATTAGGGTTTGGCGATGCGCCGAAAGTTGTATTGGATGTGAATCGAGTTTACATGTTACATCCGAGTATGTATTTATACTCGGCAAAAAGAATCCTATTCGGACCCTCCTCGTGCCGATTTCCTAACCGACTAGAATCCTTTTTCCAAAACTAACTATTATTTCTAATTTTATAACGTGGGCCAGGCCCATCAATGTTGTGCTCTTCTCGTTGGCGTCCGCGCACGATTCCCGGGAGAGACGCGCCTTTACTCGCCTCAAGCGGCCGTCGGCCTTCTCGCCCACCGGCCCCTTTTTACCTATAGTCGC
>JAUNZO010000077.1:0-19908 GCA_031894775.1 Chloris gayana | reverse complement strand
TTGTCGGTGTTGTGAAACCGGCCGACAAGTAAATTTGTGTTTGGAGGGGATCGACGCTACTACTCGGATGGGCCTTGGATGATTTAGGAGAGCGTGGTTTATACTTGGTTCGGGCACTTGAAGCCCTACGTCCGGTTCGAGGATTGTTCGTGTTTCGCCTTGTGAAAAGAGCTACAAAGGAGGCGAGGGAGGAGGGTTGCTCCAAGCCTCCGTTTGCAATGTGCTCTAGAGGTGTGTCGGATGAGTTCGATTAGCTCGATCCGTGGTCTCCCCTTTCTTGCGTGTGTGTGGGGTCCCTTTTATAGTCCAAGGGCCGGGCCACTTACGGGTGGGGTCGGAGTTACTACCTATCGTCCCAAGCGGGGTCGGGGCCGTCGTGCACTACCCTGCTCGCATGCGGGCCGCTTTGGGCGCTCCGGTCGTGCGGCGTACGGTTAGTCTTGATTGGTAGCGCCGGAGTCAATGCCACGCTCGTCAACGTGGCGGCGCGTCTGTCGCATGGCGGTCTCCATCCATCACTCCCGTTCATCATGGCTCCGGCGGAGATGGTGTTGACGCCTCCGTCTTGTCATCGTGCCGGGGGTGTCGGGCGACGCGTGAAGATGAGACAAGAGGAGCTGCGGCGATCTCACCCAATCCCTGTGGATTGGTGAGTTCCCGAGCGGAGTTATGGCGATCCCTGTTCACTGTGAGGCTTAAGCCATTTGCCTCCGAGTCGGGCGAGGCGGGGATCGGCGAGCCCGCCCGAGTCTCGAGTCGGGCGGGGCGGAAGTGGTGCACTGCCCGGCCGGAGTCGGGCGAGGCGGAGGCCGCGGGCCCGGCTTTCGTAGCCTTCGTAGGCCTAGGCGGATGCTTGTTGGTCAGCCACGGGACGGATTACGGGCTATTGTCCCATCAATCGCCTGGCCTCCGTCCGGTCCACGAGCCATCATGGGCTTGGTAATGATCACGGCTGCTCTGCGAGCTGAGCTAGCGCTAGCGTGCGGCGGCTGCGGAACGGGACGGGTAGGTGCTGCGCCGGTCACATCACGTCATGTTGGTGAAACGAGTTCCCGAGCGCTGTAATTGCGCCTACCGGCCTGCCGCAACTCCTCCCCTATCCGGTGGGTGAGGTCGCTTCTCCGCGAAGCAAAGGCAAACGCGGCGAGGATTGCGGTCCCACCCGACGCCGAGTCGGGCGAGGCGGAGATCGTGGGCCCGCCCGACCCGAGGGTCGGACGAGGCGGAAGTCGTGGACTTCGCCGGGCTCGGGAGTCGGGCGAGGCGGAAGTTGTGGGCCTCGCCCGAGCTCGGGAGTCGGGCGAGGCGGAAGTTGTGGACCTTGCCCGACTCGGGGTCGGGCGAGGCGGAGGTTTCGGGCCCCACTCACGTATCCTTTACGCGTACAAGACGGAGCTGTTAGCCGGATTAAGTACCACGATTAGGGTTCCCTAATCTAGGTACCCGACAGTAGCCCAGAGCCTTGGCGGCGGCCGGGAGCAAATGGTCGCCGTCGAGGCTTTTCTGACAAATCCTTAGATTTTTCCGTGCGTTTGTTTTTCCGGTGGGTGCGCGCGGCGCTCCGCCGGTGTAGCTCCGAGCCTCGGGGCAAGTAGAATACTTGCGCCGAGGGTTAGCGATTTTGAGCGGTTTTATCGTTTATTCGCGAAGCGAGCCCCGAGTCTTCGCTCGTTGCTCGGATCCGTCCGAGGGCTGTTTCGTCTTTTTATTTCGTTCACACCCGCGCATCTTTGCGATAAGATGAGGCGTGCGGTGAGCGGCCACGTCATTCCTCGATGGTTCGATGCGTGGTGCTCGTTTAAGCTCCAAACGGGAATGTCCGAGTGATGGCCTCGGCTTGCCCTTAGCGGGGATCCGACGGAGACTAGCGGGAGTCGGCCTCATTCATATCCGAGTGCTGTCTTTTGTGATTTCCGACCCCTTTCGATCGGGGTCGGCGGGCTCGTTGCCCTCCCTTCGCGGGATTCAAGATCACGGCTTTTTCAACTCGGACTCGGACGCCGTCGGTAGAGGCCCATTGTGCTACGGTGCACGGGTGTTGATCGCTAAGGATCCCTCTCGACAACCCCTCACTTACTTTTGTCCAAGGGCGGGCGTCCGAACCCTTTCGTCTGGGCCGCCCTTCGAACCCCTGGGTTGGAAAGCGGGCGTCGGGCGTTTTCATCCCCTAGCCTTATTTACTGCGGGCCTTATGGGATTCCAAGCCCAATCGGCCCGTCATCGAGCGCCGTCGAAGCGCAACGGTTCGCCTCCCATGACGGCGCGCATCTCGCGGCGGTTCGCTGTAGATGCGAAATTTGCGTTCGCATTATGGCTCCGCGTCGGGCGCGTGCGGCGGCCTCTTCGGTTCCTGCACCCGGTTAAATCGCGGAACGGTAGAGGTGCGGGAGTCGAGGCGCCGCGGGGGCAATTGACATGACCGCTATTTAAAGGAAAGGGGGACGCATCCGGTTACCTCTCTCTCACCCTGCGCTCGCAAAAACTCATCCCCTTCCTTTGTTCTCGCGTGCTCCGTCGACTCGCCTTTCTTCGCCGCGTCCGCCGCTCGCCGCCTTCCTCACTTCTCCCCAATCCACCGTCGCGCATCCGATCCGAGCCCCGCCATGGCGGATTGGACTCCGTCCCGCTGCACTTGTCGGGTCCCTTGAGGCCCTTGTCGCGCGTGGACTCCCGATGCCGCGCACCGACGCCATGGAGTGGGCGGTGCCGGGGAATGAGGCCCTGCCGGCGCCGCCGGGACGGCTACGTCGTCTCTTTCCGCCACTTCCACGAGCGCGGCTTGGGAATGCCGCCTCACCCTTTCTTCCGCGGCATCCTCCACCATTACGGGCTGGAGCTGCGGCACCTCAACCCTAACTCCGTCCGGCACCTCGCCGCCTTCGTGGCGGCTGTGCGAGGGCTTCTGGGGATCGCCCCCACTTCGAGCTGTTCAAGCACTTCTTCGATTGCCGGTTGGTGACGAAGAAGGACACGGCCGGGAACCCTCGCGCCGTCCCCATCGGCGGCGCCGGCTTCCGGCTGCGGGGCGGCCGGTCCAGAAGTACATCTCCATCGCCCTCACCGACTCCAACAAGGGCTGGCACGAGCGGTGGTTCTACCTCGGGAACACCGCTGCCACACCCCTCCCCGAGTTCACCGGCAACCTCATCAACGCCGCGCCGGAGAAGTGGCACTTCGGGGTGCCGGCGACGAGAAGAGGGGGATCGTCGCGCTGTTGGAGGCGGTCGAGCGCTCGACCGGGCCGGCGTGACCGGCGTTGGAGTGATTGGCTCCTACCACTGCGCCGGCTTGCACCGCTGCGGGCCCGGCGTCGGATGATGTCGGAGATGGGAAGTGACTTCGCACGGGAGGGAACCTGCATGGTGGACCCACGGGCGGACCCTCGGATTTCGCTCCGGGAGTTGAAGGCCCGACTCGCGGAGGCGATGCTGAAGACGGCCGCCGCGTGGGATCGGTTTGATTGGCCGGTTCCCAATCACCCACCAATGCTCCCGGAACGGGGGCGATTTTGTTTGTAAGTTTTTAGTTCCGCCTTCGGTTGAGTCGGTCTTAAGTTCCGACCTCTCCTACTTTTCTAATTTACGTGTTGCGAGAGAGGTTTGCAATTTATTCCTTCCCGGCCCCATTGCCCGAGGATGCCGACGTCCGGGCCATCAATCGGGCGCGCGCCGAGGAGCTAAAAGCTCGAAAGGATGCCAAGAAGGCTAGGAAGGCGGCGCGGCAACGGCGGAAAGCGGAGAAGGAGCGCCGGCGCCGTTCGGGCCGGATCGTCATCTCCGAGAGCAGCGGCACCGACTCCGACGACAACGATTGGGGTGACGACGAGGAACTCGTCGACATGTCCTCTCCCATCGGCGAGCTCGCCGAGGAGGAGGACATCGAGCGAGGGCCGACTCGGCCGGCCCCTGCGGAAGTGGGCCCCGCCGGGACGACGCCGGCACGTCGCTCGCCGGTCCGAGCCGGGAAGGAGCGCCGGGCTCCCCGCAGGCCGAGGCGCATGCCGGCGCCGCGGCGCCGACTTCGGCGCCCACCACCACCACAACGCCGACCGCCCCGAGGTCCACGGTCGTCACCACGCCGCCCCGGCGCTCACACACCGGGTCCCCGCGGCGACGACCATGGCGGGGCGATGATGGCCTCGGCCGCCGCGGTGTCGTCGACCGTGGTGACCGTAGCGCGAGCGGCGGTGGCGGGAGGGCTCGCCTCGACGACAATGGCAGCGATGGCCTCCGCGGCCCCGTCGGCGTCCATCCGAGCGCCGGTGACGATGGCCTCGGCGGCCTCGCCGGTGTCCGTTCGAGCGCCGGTGACCGTGTCCGCCGGCGGCTCTGCTCCGGCGGTGGCCGCAACCCTGTCGGGTCCGAGTACGGCCGCGCCGGCTTCCATGGCTTCTTCATCTGCGACGCCGAGGCCGGCGACGGCGCCGAGTCTTCCGGCAACGTCGGCCCCCGCGACGGCGGCGGCGCGAGTGCCCCGGAGCGGCACTTGGCAAGAGGCGGCGTGAGGGTCTCGGGTCGGCGGTCAACCCGCCACCCAAACGACAACCGTACCGGTAAGTGTTGCTTCCTTCCGTCTTTCTTTCTTCTTTCTCGTCTTTCGGTTTATTGATTTGCGCATCCCGCGAGGGTCCGTTGGCCGGGGCTCGGAGCGGCTGGCCCCGGGGTCGGAGGCTCCCGCTGCGCCATCCCCGCCGGCCCTCGGCCGGCAAGCACCATGGCGGGGCGCCAACGTTGGCCATGGTGATGGTGGCCACCGGCTCCGCGCTGTTTCCGCCGCGAGGACCTCCGCCGAGCTCCTCCGCCACGCCGCACCGGCCACCGCCGCCTTCGTTCGCGGAGCCGGGGGCCGTGCGCGTTGTGGGGCCCCAAGGGCGGACGCACACGTTTGACGAGCCGGCGGAGCGGACAATTTGGGGCGCGTTCCGCCACGGTCGCGGCCGGGCCGCCGATGTCTTGGGCGCGGCGCTCCATCTCGTTAGGTCGGCGGCGGAGCCGGCCGAGGTGAGCGCATGTTCATTCCTTCGCGGAATATCGGTCTCTTTTTGCTTCGCTCATGATTTTCTCCTCCTTTTCGGACCCTGGATATGATGAGCCGGGCCAAGCATGCTCGCATCCGCTTCCAAGAAGGGGAACGGGCCCGCCTTGACCGGGAGGCGCGGAGCGCCACGGAGCGAGCCCTCGGGGCCATCCGAGAGGCCGAGGACGCGAAGAAGGAGAGGGCCGAGGCGGCCGGGGTGGCGGCCGAGGCCAATGATGCGCGCAGGACGGCCGAGTCCCGCTCGGCCGAAGCCACCAAGAGGGCCGAGGCGGCGGAGGAAAGGGCCAAGAAGGCCGAGTCCGATGCCGCGAGTGCTCGTCAAGTGGCCGAGTCCCGGCCGGCCGAGGTCCGAGGCGGCGGTGGCGAGGGCGTCGAAGGCCGAGGAGGACGCGGCGAGCGCGCGCGAGGCGACGGACACCGAGCGCAAGCTCAAGGAGGCCGCCTCCCGGTCGGTCTCCGGGCTCACTTCCCGGCTCTCGATGTTGGAGAGTGAGGTTAATCGTAAGTTTTCTTTCTCATCCCTCCTATTTTGCTTTTGATTGGTGTCATGTCTCATGATTTCTTCTTCGTTTTTATTTTCGGAGCTCAAGATGGACCCGGACGGGCTGCGGCGGGAGGAAATTCGGCTCGACCGAATCCGCATCGGTGCCGAGCTCCTCCGCAACGAGTTGGAGGTGCCACGGCCGCCGGGACCACCAATTTGGAGTCGCGCCTTCTCTCCATCACCAATCGTTTTGGTACTCTGCGGCGTGACGGTTTCGAAGCCGGGGTTCCGTGGACTGCAGTGCTGGAGCGGACACACTTCGAGGACAACCTCGACCTCGACATGCTTGCGCGGCCGGGCATGGTGCCCGGCTTCTCCGAGCAGGAGATCGAGGACATGAAGAGGAAAGCCGCGCCGATCGCCGCCAAGCTTGCCGAGCTCCTTGCCTCGCACGCCTTCCCACCGCCGCCGTCGCCGCATGACGAGTAGGTGATGTAACGTGTTAGTTGAGTCGGCCGAGTGGCCAAGATATAAAGAAGAACTCGCTTATTTTGTAAACAAGTTATCTGTTTTAATTTCGTTCCAAATTTCTCACATGTTCCCCTTTTGTGGCTTCCTTCTCGTTCGGACCATCTAGTAGCCTCGGATTCCTCATTCGATTGATCGGTGACTTAGGCCGCTCTTGGCCGCCGGGCGTCGAGTCCCGAGTCGGCCGATCGGATCGGCCGAGTGGTCGTTGGCGTTCCGAGTCCTGTCCGAGTTGGACTTGCACTATGGGATTAAACTTCGTTCGAAATTTTAAACTCTTGCCCTTTCGTGACTCCTTTCTCTTTCGGACCGCCTAGTTGCTTTAGATTTTTCATTCGGTTGATCGATAACTCGGGCCGCTCCTAGGCTGTAGAGGCGTCGAGTCCCGAGCCGACCGGTCGGACCGGCCGAGCCATCGTCGGCGCTTAGGTTTTGTCCGAGTCGGGCCCGCACCGAGGGATTTTCGTGTGAGTTCCGCAGCCGTGGGCACAACCGGGACCCGCACACGGCCTCCTTTGCACACCCGCCGGGTGGAGCCCCGACTCGGGAGAGTCGGGGTCGGCGGCCGGCAAATTTGGACTTTATTCGTCATTTGTCGAAAACAACAAGAAAGAGAGAAAGGTTTTCTCTTTATTTTATTTGCATAAAAAACTGAAACAATAAGCTAAGGGTAAAAGCGACGTAGCTGCCCGATGTTCCATGCGTTGGTGAGCACGTTTCCGTTGGCGTCCTTGAGCTTGTGCTCGGCCCTTGCTGCCGTCGTCGGCGATCGGCTTCTTCGGCTTGCGCTCGGCGGCGGCGACGAGGTTGGTGTCGCGGCGGTACCGGTCGCCGCTCTTCCTCCGTTTCCGCTTCTTGTCGTGCGGGGTGGATGGGCCCGCTCCGGAACTCTCGTTCCGCTTCGCCTTGCCCTTGGCTCGATGAAGGAGGGCATCCACGGCGTCTTCTCCGGAGGCGTGGCTGGTTGCCACGTCGAGTAGCTCCTTGACGGTGCGCGGGTTGTTGCGGCCGAGCTCGTGCACCGGCCCCTCGTTGTTGGTGCCGGCGATGAACGCCGAGATCACCTCTGCGTCGGCGAGGTTGGGGAGCGTGTTGCACTTGCGGGAGAAGCGTTTGACGTAGTCCCTCAAGGACTCGTCCGCCCGCTGCCGGCAGGTCCCGAGGTCCCACGGGTTCCCGGGCGCGTGTACGTGCCCTGGAAATTGCCGATGAAGGCCTCCTCCGGGTCCCACCAATCGTGGATCGAGCCCTCCGGGAGGTGCTCGAGCCACATTCCGGCCGAATCGGCCAAGAAGAGTGGTAAGTTGCGGATGATGAACCGCTCGTCGGTGGCGCCGCCGGCTTGGCATGCCGGGCGGTAATCCTCCGGCCATAATGCGGGGTTCGTCTCCCCATTGTATTTGGTGATGCTGTCTGGGGGCCGGAATCGGCTGGGGCACCGGAGCCCGCCGAATGGCGAGCCCAAAGGCCTTGGGCCCCGTCATAACCGGGGTTTGTCCTCCTCCGGATCGAATCGCCCTCCGCGCCGGGGGCGTACCCGTGGTCCTCGGCTCGCGCCTTGGAGCGCGGTTTTGTTCCCGGCGACGGGCGGTCGGGGTATCGCGTGCGTCGCGCGACTCGCCCATCCGCCGCCGAGCCGACGGCGAGTTCCGGTTCCGCTTTGCTCGGCGGTTGGGTGGGCCGAATCCTTCGGTCCCGGGGCCGGCTTGGCGTGTGGTAGGAGGCACGGCCTCTTTCCGCCGTGCGGCGGAGCTCTGCTCACGCTCGGCTCTGTTGGACGGCCGCTAAGTCCGGGAGGTTTCGACCTCCTCTTGGACCCTCCGCTGGTCCTCGTTGACCGGTTGCGGAAGCGCACGCATCGGTGTCGCGGCCGCGGCCACGTTCCGGCCGGGCCTCTCGTACACGGGAACGAGGTGGTTCGCCTCGTCCGGGATCTTTCTTTGGGCTTCGCGCCCATGCCGGCGAGCGAGTTCGCGCTGCGCCGGCGCCGCGCCACCTCGCACTCGAGGCGTTCGCGCTCCTCCTTCGATCGCCGCTCGGTCTCCGCGACCTCGCGTCGGCGTCGGAGCAGCTGCTCTAGGTCGTCCTCCTCCCGGGGCTCGGGGCTTCCGGGAGGGGTTTGTTGTTGTGGCACCGCGGCATGCGGCTGTGCGTTCCTCGCACCGCCGGCGTTCACCGCCGCGGACGGCGGCGCTACCCCGGCCGGGAGTCCGGCGGCCGCCGGGGCCGCACGGCCCGTGTCGTTGATGCCGTCGGTGTCGCTGGTGTCCCCGTCCTCCACCATCATACACTCCCGCGAGGGTGGTGGCTGCCGGTATCGGATCCACCGCCGAGTCCGTCATGCCCGCGAGCTCCGCGCCGGCGGACACGGCGGGAAAGTGGTGTGGAGACCGGGAGGTCGGCGGGAGAACGCGCGACAGGCTCCGGCTCCGGTCACGATGAACTCCGGGCTCCCGAAGGTCACGAGGGCGCCTCGAGTCCGGTTGACGGTGTGGCTCGCCATCTTCAAGATCGTCGAACGCGTCGAGGTCCCCTACCGGCGCGCCAGCCGTCGGTGTTGTGAAACCGGCCGACAAGTAAATTTGTGTTTGGAGGGGATCGACGCTACTACTCGGATGGGCCTTGGATGATTTAGGAGAGCGTGGTTTATACTGGTTCGGGCACTTGAAGCCCTACGTCCGGTTCGAGGATTGTTCGTGTTTCGCCTTGTGAAAAGAGCTACAAAGGAGGCGAGGAGGAGGGTTGCTCCAAGCCTCTGTTTGCAATGTGCTCTAGAGGTGTGTCGGATGATTTCGATTAGCTCGATCCGTGGTCTCCCCTTTCTTGCGTGTGTGTGGGGTCCCTTTTATAGTCCAAGGGCCGGGCCACTTACGGGTGGGGTCGGAGTTACTACCTATCGTCCCAAGCGGGGTCGGGGCCGTCGTGCACTACCCCGCTCGCATGCGGGCCGCTTTGGGCGCTCCGGTCGTGCGGCGTACGGTTAGTCTTGATTGGTAGCGCCGGAGTCAATGCCACGCTCGTCACTCGTGGCAGCCGTCTGTCGCATGGCGGTCTCCATCCATCACTCCCGTTCATCATGGCTCCGGCAGAGATGGTGTTGACGCCTCCGTCTTGTCATCGTGCCGGGGGTGTCGGGCGACGCGTGAAGATGAGACAAGGGGAGCTGCGCTGATCTCACCCAATCCCTGTGGATTGGTGAGTTCCCGAGCGGAGTTATGGCGATCCCTGTTCACCCGTGAGGCTTAAGCCATTTGCCTCCGAGTCGGGCGAGGCGGGGATCGCCGAGCCCGCCCGAGTCCTGAGTCGGGCGGGGCGGAAGTGGTGCACCTGCCCGACCCGGAGTCGGGCGAGGCGGAGGCCGCGGGCCCGGCTTTCGTAGCCTTCGTAGGCCTAGGCGGATGCTTGTTGGTCAGCCACGGGACGGATTACGGGCTATTGTCCCATCAATCGCCCGGCCTCCGTCCGGTCCACAGAGCCATCATGGGCTTGGTAATGATCACGCCGCTCTGCGGCCGAGCTAGCGCTAGCGTGCGGCGCCGCGGAACGGGACGGGTAGGTACTCGCGCCGGTCACATCACGTCATGTTGGTGAAACGAGTTCCCGGGCGCCGTAATTGCGCCTACCGGCCTGCCGCAACTCCTCCCCTATCCGGTGGGTGAGGTCGCTTCTCCGCGAAGCAAAGGCAAACGCGGCAGGGATTGCGGTCCCACCCGACGCCGAGTCGGGCGAGGCGGAGATCGTGGGCCCGCCCGACCCAGGGTCGGACGAGGCGGAAGTCGTGGACTTCGCCCGACTCGGGGTCGGGCGAGGCGGAAGTTGTGGGCCTCGCCCGACTCGGGGTCGGGCGAGGCGGAAGTTGTGGACCTTGCCCGACTCGGGGTCGGGCGAGGCGAGGTTTCGGGCCCCACTCCCGTATCCTTTACGCGTACAAGACGGAGCTGTTAGCGGATTAAGTACCCCGATTAGGGTTCCCTAATCTAGGTACCCGACACCAATCAAAGTAATAAAAAGTTCATTCACTCAGCATGCGGCCTACGAGCTGGCGATTACGTGTAAAAGTGCGTGAAGATAGTTTGCTTGTCTCTATCAGATGATGGTGCTGGCACGGAAATAATCGAATGTGGATAGAATGATTGGGTCTATCCGCTCTGCGTTTTCTTGCAGTACTCATATGGTTTTAACTAAGGGAGGTGCTAATTTTCAGATTGAAAATTGCTCTCCATTTTGGTGAGTCTACACATAGGAACTGTCGGATCAACATTTGGATGGTCCAATCAACATTTGGATGGTCCACACATTGTCGCCTTCTACTTCCCGCCCGAGCATCAGCTCTTCTCTCTTCACGACGGCGTCTCTTCTCCCCTGCCTTGGCATCGTACCCGTCACCTTCGCCGCCCCCTACGCGAAATACTTCTACAAGTCACGCCGCTAAATTCATTACATCGTCACGTCGCGAAATTCTCTGCTTCATCGTCGATAGCTGTGGTCAAAGTAGGTGGTGGAGATTCTCACGTGGGAATAAAAGATTCTACGATAAAATGCATTGTTAAATTCTTTGGTGAGCTTTCCGACAATATTTGAGTGTCGACCCCATTTCAGTGAACTGAAACAAGCATTTTTATATATTTAACTAAGGTCAATCTCAATAGAGTTGTCATGAACGTTAAATTTGTTGACATGGTATGAGAGAGAAAAAAATTATCATAAAACAAGAAATAAGTGTTATCACCATAACCCTCCATCGATATAATTCTTAATAATGACCTAATACTACATTGGCTCTGTGCGCTATCTGACAGACGTGTCAATTCCTGCAAGCAGCTTCAGCTTCAGATCTCAATGTTGCCACCTTCTCATTTCTGTCACATCGTGATTGCCAAATACGGATCTTCCCAATCATCACAGTTGCGTACTGCGGGCGAGTTAAGTAGTCACTGTTGAAAAAATTGTAATAGCTGCAAAATTTGTGCTCGAGGACTACTGGACAACAGACGTCACTGTTGAGTGTTGAGTCTGTATACGATCCTTCTTTTTTATAGATCAGCTAACCGCCTGTTCAAAATGTCGCACGAGATGATCCTTCTTAACATGCTCTCGGCTTGTTTTGGCTACCTTTGCATGCAGATGGTTTGGAAGTTTTCAAATCAGTAAACTCTAATGACACCTTTTTCTTTCCTTCCTTTTTCTTGGTGCAGGATTGAAGTATTTTCTGTATTATTATCCGTTGGTTGTTGCAGGGCCACCAGATGGTCAGAAGATACGGCAGCAGGATCAGATGCGAACTGAAACCTGTTGTCGATTGTTGTTCCCCTGCAACATCTTCACTTCCGATACTTCGTCGGTTTAATAATTGACTGCTTTTGTTCATGTTAAGTGCCTTCTTCTTCTGATCGACCAATCCAATGACCAATTACAGCTCAATGCAGCCTCTTCTCTGCAGGCAAAGTCCATTCAACGCCTTATTCCGCCTATGCTCTGCAGTTATTGACCCAGTTTTGCTACCTGAAGCAAATTGCTTTATCCAAGAAATACTCGGACACCTCAATCCTTGACTGGAAAGGCAGAAAAGCTGTATCTTTTTTTTATCCTCTTCTAGGAAATAAATTAACAATTGTGACGATCTATGGATGTACTCTGTTCTACTACAGAAACTGTCTGTTTATTTCTTCACTTGTTTTTGCTGGAAACAGCCTTCAGCACTTTCAGCCTTTAGGCCTGAGACGATGGTTCATCTACACTAAGGACTACTCTACGACTAACTATTGGAGGTTATGTTGTGTACACCACCCATTCGTGTGTATTGGATAATAATCTAGTCCCTCTGAATTCTAATATATGGCACTGATTATTTGGATTCTAAACCGCCGCCTTCAGTTTTCAGACTTCAGGCTCAGGGTATGGGTTTCAGTCTATAGAGCAAACTGTATATCTGTAGGACTGTATCAATTGAGTGTATAAAAGGCTAAGTCCAGCCGAAATGGCGTTGCCGCTGCTCGTCAAGTTTTGATTTATCCTTCTTTTCGCGCCAACAGAGCGAACCTCCCTGGAGCCCTCTTCAGACTGTAAAGGCGAAAGCAGTAGTACCAATAAGATGCCTGTTTCTACAACCTTGCTTCGCCGACAAGCAGGGCATGCATTCCTTCCTTGCTTCCCATCTTCCTCGCGAGCCATAGACACCCTTTGCTAAGCAACCTCACTACATATGCATCGTCTGCAAGCTGCATTATTCTAGCTTCTTGTTGTTGAGCCCATATCTTAGATACAAGCAGCACAGACAGAGTACTACATCACTGGTAGAGTAAGAGCCGCGAGAAGATCTGAAGGAATTCAGGCGAGTGTGTAAGCTGCATCAGCAGAGAGCCAGGAGAGATGAACATGAACATGAACATGAACGGCGGCATGTCGCCTCCTCGGCCGAGCACGGACTGGGGCCCAATCATCGTGGCGGTGATCCTGTTCGTGGTGCTGTCGCCGGGGCTGCTGTTCCAGCTGCCGGCGCGGACGCGGGTGGTGGAGTTCGGCAACATGGCCACCAGCGCCATCGCCATCCTCGTCCACGCCATCATCTTCTTCTGCCTCCTCACCATCTTCATCGTCGCCATCGGCGTGCACGTCTACGCCGCCTAGCTGTGTATAGCTTACGTAATTAATTAGCCTTCATGTGTCTTGTCCAAACAGAATTGGTTTTCTACTTGTTTGTGTCGTAGTTCCTCTGTATTGTAGTCTCCGTTTCCTGAATTTCGTCAATTGAACAGGAACATTAATGAGGACCTGCTCAATTTGCTCTTGTATTTTGCTGCTGTTTACTTTTTATTTTTTGTTCTGGCAATTCAAAGTTACTGCCATTTTGCTGAACTTTTGTAAAATGTCATGTACATGGGCTGCTCGTTTATGCTCAAAGTTACTTTGTTTTCAGCTTATACCAAATTAATTTGGGTTGACGTTCTTGTCAAAGTACTACTCCACCGTTAATCCGTCAGCTGTTCCGATCGTTCAAATGGAAGCAGGATTTCAAAATGCCAGGTCATGTATGGCCGAAACTATTGGTAGCATAAAAGTGATTGATTTTTGACTGATGAACCGGTTGCTCTGCAACAGGTTAGCATCAGATGCGCTTGTGCTTTTCAATTGGGACCAGGTCAAGCACGAGTGCACAGTAGCTAACCAGAGGATCGTGCAAAAAATTGAGAACACTATACAATTTCATCTCTGAACTTTCATCCGAAGCAAATTCTTATCTTTGTAGCATAGCCATAGTTGTTGTAGTATGCCAAAAGTAAATAAGAAAAACACAGAAAATGATGCTGAGCTCCTGCGAAATTCTACTAGTATAGCCCATGATGAGATTCCTGAACACGCAATGCAACGAACTCAATCCAACTAGGCAACTAATCACTTTTCAAAAAAAAAAAACTAGGCAACTAATCCTCTCAAAAAAAAAAAACTAGGCAACTAACCAAACGATATCGTTCCTTTCCCGCATCGAATAACTGTTGGCCACCGCCGCGAGTTATCCGGGCCCGCAAGTCATTCCTGGTGTCCTGCCCCACACGTCAGCCTTACATGCACGACGCCACGAGCAGGCAGCAGCCGACCCCAGCCCAGTGTGCACGCTCGGATCCAGGCCTTTTGTGCGCATCAACACGGGAGCCCTCAAAAATTAATCCGCCTTTCCCTCTTATTACCAGCGCGAAAAACAATTTGGCGAAATCCCATTGGCCGGAAAAAAATTCAGACGTACGCCGCGACCTCCGCGTCCCTCCTCCGGTCTCTGCCGCCCCTTCCTTCCATCCCCATCTCCTCGGAGCTCCTCGATTCCAGGTAGGCGCCACCACCCCGCCGCCGCGGATCAGCGCCGTCGCCGATCGGAGCCCCTGCTTCCCCTTCGGGAGGGGGCGCCGGTGGGAGATGGACGGCGGCGCGGGGCACGGCTCTGGCCGGCGGAGCGTCTCCTCGTCCGTCAGCTCCAGGAGGAGGGCCTCGTACGCCGAGAACGGGCATGGCCACGACGGCGCCGCCTCCAGGAGGTCCTCCGTCTCCATCTCCCGGGGCCCCTCCTCGTAAGGATCCGCCTCGCCTCGCCCTTGTTTGTTTGTTGCCCGTCTCATTTTGTTGCTCGCTTTGTCGTACATACGGCGTAGCTTAGCGTTTCTGTTTGCGTGTTGCTGCGTGGCCCGTAGAGAAGCATTTGATTCAAGCCTTGTGTTGGTGTGCGGACTCCCACGCAACAGCTTACAGGTCGTGCTTTGTTTGCAACATAAAAACTTGCTTAGATTTGACTCCATTTTATGAACGGAACTGTGATTAGGATACTTCAATAGCAACTGTTGAATCTCCATTTCTTCTGTTACAACTATATGCAAATGTATCACGTGAGATAGACTCATTTCATCATTTAGATTAGGAAGCAAGCTTGGCTCCAAAACGGTACTGATGCCTTCAATTAGCATCTGGTTAGCCATATTTGCTTTGTACGGTAGAACGGATAAACATTCATATCCAAGCCATAGCTGAAGATCACGTAATGTTTTGTAGGTCATTGACCGGTGAAAGAACCGTTAAGAGACTCAGGCTATCCAAGGCACTGACTATACCTGATCATACCACTGTGTATGAAGCTTGTCGGAGGATGGCCTCACGCAGAGTTGATGCAGTGTTGCTCACAGACTCCAACGCTTTGCTATGTGGGATCCTTACTGACAAGGTGGGGATGATGCCCTTCGCTTTACATGATTGTTTCACTGGCTTGGGATTCCTTTATATCTCACCAAATGATGTTTTCTTTCTCTTGGTATCAGGACATAACAACTCGGGTGATTGCGCGTGAATTGAAGTTGGAAGAGACGCCGGTTTCAAAGGTTATGACCAGAAATCCTACATTTGTTCTAGCAGACACACTTGCCGTTGAGGCATTGCAGAAGATGGTGCAAGGTGTGTGGACGATTTATGGGTCTGCTTCTCTGTACTTTTCTTCATGTAAAAGGGTGTACCTTGTGCTGAAAAATCCCACATATTGTGGGGTCTGGGAAGGGAATTTTTATGCAGCCTTCCCTGTACTTTTCTTCATGTTGCTGAAAAAAAATTCATTTGGTTTCAGGTAAGTTCAGACATTTACCTGTTGTGGAGAATGGAGAAGTCGTTGCACTGCTGGACATAGCCAAGTGCCTGTATGATGCAATTGCGCGAATGGAAAGGGCAGCTGAGAAAGGAAAAGCAATTGCTGCTGCTGTCGAGGGTGTGGAAAAGCACTGGGGAGCAGCTGTATCTGGTCTGTAATGATTGTATTCCCTGCCTTTTTTTCCTTTAATTCTTCTTTTGAAAAAAAATGACCCTCCACTTCAATATATTCTTCCCATATATATGATAAAAACTTTATTGTTTGAGCAATTGATTCATGGCATTTGCTGTATGCCTTTTTAATGTTCCTCCATCTAATTTGCAGGTCCTAACAATTTTATTGAAACTCTACGAGAGCGGATGTTTAGGCCATCACTGTCTACAATTATTTCTGAGAATTCAAAGTAGGTAATATCCTATCTTTTTTAAAATTAAGTAACATCCTTACGTGTTCAAAGAATTTAGGTGACATCTCAGAAAAACTTATCTGGTAACCTCATTTTCTTAGAGTGGTCACTGTTGCACCAACAGACACTGTATTGACTGCATCAAAAAAGATGCTTGAACTAAAAGTAAGTTCAGCAGTTGTGGCAATTGAAAACAAGCCTGGGGGAATTCTTACGTGAGTTGTTTTCTCGATCTTGTTATCATAATGACTATTTGTACCCTGGATCAACTGAAAGCCACATCCTTTCTTTGATGGACAGATCTAAAGATATATTGATGCGTGTTATTGCCCAAAATCTTCCTCCTGAGTCCACTACAGTCGAAAAGGTAACTCCTAATATGAATTGCTTTATTTCAATATTTAATTGCCATTGGTTCTCCTGTATCTTTTATTCAATTTTAAAATGTTTTTGTTTCAAACTTCTTAAAGGTCATGACTCAGAGTCCTGAATGTGCCACCATTGATACTCCAATCCTTGATGCCCTTCACACAATGCACGAGGGGAAATTTTTGCATCTGCCTGTTTTGGATAAGGGTAAACCCGCAAACTTGAACTAATTAAATATGTCTGGTCTTTTCTGAGGACTGTTACTTAAGATTGTGTCTTATCCAGAGGGGAGTGTGGTGACTGTCGTTGATGTTCTCCAGATAACCCATGCTGCAATTGCAACGGTAAGTGAGAAGCTGTGATGTCATTCTGCTTGAATCTAACCTCAATTGTTTCGTGTGTCCTTGTGCATATAGGTTCTGGTTTACTCCTATTAGCATAATCCATGAATCATAAGTGAAACCTTTTGATTACTGTATCTGTTTGTGGCTACAAAGCTTAGTTGTTTGGTGCATTAAAATGCTGAGTGAAACTGTTGCAATATGTGACCTGTTATAAGCTGCATGATATAAGTTGCCCACATATAGAAAAAATCTGTTTACCACTGCATAGTGTTTCTTGTCTGCTGGCAGTTCAGGTGACTATTCCTGATTATTGTTATATCATGTTGTATTCAGGTTGGAAGTAGTGGAGGATCTGGAACCGAGCGACATCTGCCATGATGCAGAGGTTCTGGGATTCAGCAATGTCCATTGGACCTCTTGATGATGACGATGATTCCAGAAGGTCAACATTTCTTTTGCATCTTATCGTTCTGGATGATATCACTGTTTTGCCTTATGTGGCTAAATCACATACCCCTTTTTTCAGTGAAGGATCAACGAAAGTGGCATCTGAGGCAACAGATATAGGAAGATCTGCTTTTTATCCTTCATCCGGTTTATCAAACACATTCGGGTTCAAGATTCAGGACAAGCAAGGCAGGATGCACAGATTCAACTGTGGTATGTATCCTCATCATTACTTTATGCTAGCTGGAGTTATTTTTACTGCCTTTCCTCCTGTCATTTTACATCTGTATGATTACATATTGGCACATTGGTTCCTGAGCTTATTTCTTCTCGAATAGCTTCATGAGCTTCATGTGTTTATAATTTCAGACACAAGCAGCTTGACGGACTTGATAACTAGCATTCTTCAAAGGGTTGGCGATGACATTGACAGAAAAAACCTGCCACAGATTTTGGTATTGATCAGAATAGTCCCACAATAGTTAATAATCACGCAACCTTTTTGAATTCTAAGTTCTATTGTTTCCTGATACCATTTCACAGTACGAAGACGAAGACCATGACAAGGTCATACTATCATCAGACAGCGATCTTATTGCAGCTGTAGATCACGCAAGACAGATCGGTTGGAAGGTAAATGCCCTTTTGTCAATCAAAAGATGAACCTTCATCTTTGGGATGCTCATTTAAGATCCTCTCGCAGAGTCTAAGGTTGCATTTGGATTACGCCGGTGTTGGTCGTCGGAAGAGAGGGAGCGGTGGTTCTTCAGATTTCGAGTATGCCAGAAAGGATGCCTGGGCTTCTGCGTACAGCACCGTCGCCGCTGGTGCGGCTCTAGTTGCTGGCCTTGGCGTGATGGCATACCTGAGACGAGCGTAGCTCGAGAGTGCGACGGCTCCTGAGATCTCGATCGTCATCATACGAAAGTTACTACATCGAAATTACCAGAGTGGCTGTGTAATTAATTCTTGTGACAGAGAAAGAAAAGTTTGTAATAATACTGTCACGAGGGCAGTGGATCACCGCCTGCATACATCTACACGGTGTTCGATCAAATTTTGGTGGTTGAAAGCCATGGTTAGTTTGGTTACCATGGGGCGAGCATCACAATTGCACCTCATTATACGATATATGATACCAAAGCCGTTATTGTTTATATGGTTACGTGTTTGAAGTGTTTTATTTTCTAGAAGTTTGGTGCGCTTCATATTGCAGAGCTTCTGATCTGAGCCAACATGTATACAGGAGGGAGTCAGGTCCAGGCAGCACCTCTCGAGCTCAGCAAGACTGAGCCACGAAACAAAGCCCACTGTCCTCGTACCACAACAGCTCAGCAGCGTTCCAGACGGGCTGATAGCTGAGAACTTGCGTGATCCACTAGAGGAAAGTGCAACCCAAACCCTGCACATGTATTTTTTCCCTACAGTTCTACAGCTGAACCACCTTTTTTTTCGAGGGAAAACCAGCTTAATTTGACGCACAACATTGACATTTGATTGTCCATGAAGAAAAACTACGGCAGCAGGAGGCACACCGGCCGAACGAGCCGTGCAAGTGCAGTCACGCTGCACCAGGAGATCCGGCACCGCACATCAGCACATGGAACGTTGGCGCCTGGAAGCCAGTGCAGTGCAGGCCCAGCCGCTGACGCTGGGAAGGCTGTTGTTGATATGGGGGCTGATTGGTTGCCCGCATATGGGTCGGCCAGGCCCTTGGGATGCATTGGTGTGGTGTTTGGTTGGCTGTATATGGTCCAGGGCCCGGTTGGCGGGATGCAAAAGGCGGCTCCGAGGCTGGCTCGCGGGAAACGAAATCCATTTCCGTTTCTCGGCGGCCGAGCTCGCGCGAGCGCGCGGCTGCACGGCGCGGGCAGAAAAGCTTGCTCCCGCGGTGCAAGGTGGGAGTGGCGGGAAAGGTTAGGGTTACCGCCTCCTCTTCGCGCCAACTCTCGTTTCGCTCGCGCTATATATCCTCACCTTCCCCTTCCGTCGGCGCCACCGCACACGAATCCTCCATTGCTTGTCGCCTCCCTCTCGGGTGCGCCGCCGGAGCCTTTCTTCCCTCTTTCTCCTTCTTCTCCGGTCGTCTACGAGCAGGTGATGCGCACCGCCGCCTTTTTCCCCTTCTCCTTTCCGTGGTTCTTCCGGGCCTTGAAGCTAGCGGTACCCTAACCCTAATCGTTTGTGCGCAGGATTGGACTCGATTTCGTGGTGGCTTGTCCTCGATTTGCACGGGTAAGGTTGATTAATCCCCGGATCTGTTGGTTTCCCCCTCATATCCTCTCTTTCCCTAATATATTTTAATAGATTTTTGTTGGTGCCTTGTAGGATCCGAGTTGGATTGAAGGTAGTACCGAGGATTCGTGGACCGGATCCGTTGATTTCTGTTGTTTTCGTTTCTCTGCCTTTGTGGTAACGATGACCATCCTCTTCTATCCCCTTCTCTGCTCCGTGGTGCGATGATTTTGGCTATTGTGTTATGATCTATGCTCGTTATTGTGATGAACTTGTTAAATATATATCCGAGCACATGTTCTTGTCGATGATGAATGCGTTTCCCTTACCATATGTCTCTCGAGCACATGTACTTGTCGATGAGCAAAGCATTTACCCGAGCATATGTCCATTTACTGATGATGCTTGTTAACTTTAGTAAAAGCCATTGTCCGAACACATGTCCCTGCCAATGATGTTTTCCCTTTTTATAAAATCTGTTGTCCATGGTATGATTAGATTCCGAGTTATTTTTCTCTTGTCTATGTGCAATAGATGGATCCGGTTGATCACGGACGCATGATTGTTGTTAAGGCTGCTGCATTTGTCACTGCTATTTATGCCTGGTTGATGAGTAGGCTAAGGATGGGTGAAGGTAGATCAGCTAGGATTACATATGCCCCTATGAGTGTTATGGATGAAGAGCGTCAAAAGAACTTAACCAAAATATATAATTGCAATGATGTAGAGTGTGTTAACATGTTGCGTATGCGTCGTGCTCCCTTTTTTGATCTATGTAATCTGCTAAGGGAACGAAGCTTGCTGATTGACACTATCCACTTGTAGTGTTGAGGAGCAAGTTGCAATGTTCCTACATGTTGTTGGACACAATCAAAGATTTAGGGTTATCCATAACACTTGGAGGAGGTCTATAGAAACAGTGAGTAGGCATTTTGGGAGG
>JAUNZO010000075.1:0-52379 GCA_031894775.1 Chloris gayana | reverse complement strand
CTAAGGGCATGTTTGGTTTACTACCAATACCAACCAAACCAAAATATTGGCACGCCCTTGCAAATTGGCATGAGTTTGGTTTAACACCCATAATTGGCAGACCAATACTTGCCAAAGCAAACACATGCAGTAGCTTGGCAAGAACACGGGCGAGCAAAACACTCGCCAAACATTTGGCTGCCAACAACAGTGGACAGTGAGAACGTGGCCCTAGGTGAATGGTTGCACGAAGCCCAACAATACTAGTTTTACAACATTCTAGTGCTAATAACTCTTAAACGGCTCATCTAATTACAAATCCGTTCTCGTATTTATATTTGTGGCAATTAAATCTATAAAACAAGATGTCACTTGACCATATTTCGTTGAAAAAAATAATCACGACATGTGAGGTCCACATGTCATACTAAGAAGTAAAGTTGATTTGGCTAAATTTAAGTTGAGTTACCATCCAAATATGACATCACCAACATTTTGGTACTGCCCACAATTTGGTCATAACCAAAAATTGGTAGGGCAAGATGGGGCGTAAACCAAACATACCCTAACATTTTGGGCGCGCCGACGGCGACCGCCAGATTTTCAGCTGATTTTGGTGTGGCACCTGCAGAGCCACAAGGCGCACGTCTTTGTTTCGCGGTGGGTTTTTGAGCTTGCAACAAAACGGTGGTTAGCAGTTAAAGTGTAGTGTAGCAATCGGAACATGTATTTTCCTGCGATGAGAGTACTATGCACCCGTATTGTATGATTGTATCTCTGCGATATGTACAGGGCGCTTGTATCCCTGCAGTACCACAGACAGCTACAGTTTCTGACGTGTCCTCTCGAACAGTGTCGGATTTTACTCTGATTATTACAGCGACCTGCGATCATTGACTCTTGGCTACTGGGCGCCGCGGTAGCTCCTCTGACCTACGCAACCAGCAATGATGCCCAAAGACGACGGCGTCCGCATCATTACGCCGCCTGGAGATCAATGGAAGATGGAGGCAGGGCGTATCCCGGTGCTGCCTTGTCGCCGGGCACTGGTGCCGCCTGATCCGGCACACGAGGTTCCATGGAAGATTTGAACCGACCTAACTGCTCCGCCTGCAGCCAGGCCCTGTCAGGCTGCTGCATGTCTGCCTTTCCGCAACTCAAGTCGCTGTGCTGCAACTGCGAGAGGAGAGGTGATGGGTTTCCGTCGCATCAGCCACCAGTAGCATCACTGTTCTCTCTGTACGTTTCCCAGCACTGTAGCATTAGCACTGTACGCTTTCGTCGCTCGTACCACATCAGACTTTTGTGAGCAAACGGCGTCGTGATATTCCGAAACTGTGACTGTAGTTACTGCCCACAGAATCAAAAATGTTCAGAACAAGTAAATAAATAGTCCGGGATGTTTAAAGAAAAAAAAAGAATAGTCCGGGATACGGAGTACCAGTACTAACCATGTCGATTGGGTCTGTATCTTCGTCTTAACCGTTTTGCTGCAATACTCTACTGCGAGGACTTGGATGGTTTCCGGATCTGCGTTGCATACTTGTAATTTTTGTTTTTTGAGGGGATGCATACCTGTAACTGGAAATTGATTCGAAGCAAGGCTGCTGAATTGATTCGGCAAAATCATCAGGCATTCTTTGTTTCCATGGTAAAAAGGCAGATCCAGTAACAGATACAGCCGTCTAGCCCATTAATAAAGATGATCTAAAAAAGCCCACTCCTAGTAGCAAATTCGGCCTGTGGCTCGTTCGGATTCCGTACCTTCTGCGTGTGTCTAGGGCCCAATAAAGGAGACGGGAAATTTAGTATTGTGCCTGGCCCAGACGCGCCACCGTTCGGCCAGACGCACCGCCATTTAAGGCCCGAAATTGATTCACCGCCATTTCAAGCTTCCCGAAAATTCTTGCTCCCTTGTTCCCGCATATAATTGCTGTAACGCAGTTCACGTACTCACCCGTTCAAAGGAGACGAGCGAATAAGGGCCTGTTCGTTCCCCCTATCTAATTTTTAGAGGGTCAAATCAAAGAGAATTTTATCATTTTGGAGTACTTAAATAAAGTCTAATCTCAAAACTAATTGCAGACCTCCCTATCTAATTCACGAGACGAATCCAACGAGGATAATTATAGTGTTATTAGAAGATGTTTACTGTAGCATCACTGTAGCAAAACATAGATTAATTAGGATCATTAGATTCGTCTCGCAAATTAGAGGGGATCGCGACATAGGTTTTGTTATTAAATTAATAAAATTACTACTAAATAGTAAGATTCTCTTTGATGTGACAGATATCTAAATTTTAGAGGGTGGAAACGAACGGGGCCTAAAGCAAAGCGGCGGCTGTCAAATGGGCGGCATAGAGTGCACGTCAATCACCATGGTGCTGCTTTGTCCAGTAAATCGGTCCAATCATCTCGCAAAACACGGGGCACTGTAACTCCACCGACTGCCACTGCGACCCCTTTCAATCTGTGTCCTTGTGTTGGACCTTGAAACGGTACTTCCTGCCAGAGACCGTCATGATTGGAATCTCACCGCTGCTCCCATCACTGGCACACAGTCACCCCTTGTCTCCGATCTCAATGCATGCGTGCTGATTGTGTAGGGCAATGCCTCCACACAGTACGTGTGCAACCCAAAATCGCTCGATTACCCCGAGCTGCTTAAACGTGTCTTCTTCTTCAGATGTTAAGCTCACCGACGGCACAACCGCACAAGAGAATCCATCCGTGCTGCTGGTTGAGCGGCCGGTTGCTCCACGAACCAGACCAAAAACGAGCGTTGGAGACGGTTCAAGGATGGTACAGCAGCTGAGCTGCAACCACGCGCACAACCTCGTTAACACGGCACGACAAACGCAAGAAGCCTGGTGACATCGTTCGGCACGGGACCTAGCACAACAGCTCAACTGCTCCTCTCTCCCCTTTGCCCGTTTGCCGCACCCACAGCCACAGGCTCTGCTTTTCGAAGTGGGATCGCACGACCGAGCTTTTTTGCCAATGGGGGACGGGGCCGTACGTACTGAGACGGCTAAACAAAGCCGCCTTTTGCGCGATGATGGGCTGGAGGGTTCGGCTTAGCGAATCGTCGGTGTCGCATGTGGCCGCCCGCGTCGTCGAGGAATGGTTTCGCGGGCCGGGCATTTGAGAAATGGTTTTCCTAGGCTTTGGGCGGCAGGCAGCAGGGTCCCGCGACGGGACAAAAGCGCCGATCCGTACGCAGGCAAAAGCAGGTTAGGGGAATGACGTGGAGGCCCGCGGACTGCTGATGCTGAACAAACCCGTTCTGTCCTACGGTAATTTAGCACGATAGATATATTAGCAATACTACTGTATTTTCTCTTACAGTTACGTGGCTTCATATTAGCCTCACAAGTGTCCGGATGAAGTGTGATGAACTACGGTGGTACTACTAGCTGAGATGATGGCCCTGCTCGCTGATGTCCGGCAGTGATACTACCTATACAGACTACGGTATGGTCCGATGTGCTATAAATGGGCCTTGAGATACAGGCTACGGAAGTAGTATTCCTACTTTAAAGCAGAAGTAGAAAGTGGTGCCGTTCGGCCCATGTATGGTCGCCGTATCCGTATCAGTCTCACATCGAGTCCACTGTACTGTCAGCACTTGAAGACGCTTTAATCGCCATGCCGAGAAGAGTACAGGGTATTAATTTCCTCGTGTCAACGTCGATGATACATACTAGTACTGTACAGACATGGACTGCAACAGGTCGCCTGATTTGCGAGTGGCAGCTTAATTGCAGCATAATTTGTTGAGACGATGAGGCACCGTTTCCAGCTCCGCGAGTCAGATTGGTACTAGTATCTCAAGCATTGCTTACCTGTAAGAAATTTGGTATCGAAATCTTTGTATAACGAAAAGCAGAATGCCTTATTGGTGCGCGGTATCAGCGATCTAAGCGCTTTTAGCATCACATTTTCACAGGAGCAGCAGATATTGGTAGATAAAATGATGAGGTTCATCCTGCTAATGAATTAGCAACTTTTTTAAGGTAAATAAGAGGTGGAATTGTAACAACTCGTCCTACTCCCTCCGTCCGTAAATATAAGCATTTGTTGACTTTCGGATGTCGTGTTTAACCATTCGTCTTATTCAAAAAATTTATTAAAATTTTATTTATTTTGTTACAATATACTTTATTCTTAGGTATATTTTAAATACGTCTTCTTTAATTTTATATTTGCATAAATATTTTAAATAAGACTGAATTAGTCAAACGAGAAATCAAAAAGTCAACAAATTCTTATATTCTCGAATCGGAAGGAGTACATAGGAAAGGGCCGTGCGGCCGTATCCTCTTTTTGACTTCAAGGAGCCTATGCAGCTGCACCTCAAAAGAAAAAGAACGCGAACCTCTTCCGGAAGAGTTTGAATTTTGAAGCAGTTTTCCTCTGAGTTAGGTTTGCTCGATGCCACTAAAAGTACCTAAACAAGAACTAATTCTTGTCTGGACGCGCGGACCAACTCAAAGTCCGCGAGAACGTTACGACGAGTTGTCGTCCGCCCTGCACATTAGGCTGGTCTTAGGTTGCACGCACGAGGAAATGACGCCATATGAATGTTTGGTTATTGCCCAACGTACAAGTACTTGTACTAGTACTACGATTCATCAATTTGCCTTTGACTAGTGGTATTCCTTCCGTAACTTATGCCGAGACTGTAGAAGAGTTTGGCATGCCGCCGGGTCCCGGCCGTTCGTGGGAAGAACGCACGAGTAAACCACACGCAATCGAACACTCCAGTTGTTCCAGAGGGAATGCACAACCGGAGGACCTTGTAGTACGCGTTTGGCGCGAATTTCGGTGGCGCCGACGACGACCTGGAAGATCTAGTACTACTTGTTGGATCCCTAATAAGTGCTAGTTTTACTTCAAATTGACCTTAGGCCCCGTTCGTTTCCACCCTCTAAAATTTAGATCATTGTCACATCAAAGAGAATCTTACTATTTAGTAGTAATTTTATTAATTTAATAACAAAACCTATGTCGCGACCCCCTCTAATTTGCGAGACGAATCTAATGATCCTAATTAATCTATGTTTTGCTACAGTGATGCTACAGTAAACATCTTCTAATAACACTATAATTATCCTCGTTGGATTCGTCTCGTGAATTAGATAGGGGGTCTGTAATTAGTTTCGAGATTAGACTTTATTTAAGACTTCAAAATGATAAAATTCTCTTTGATTTGACCTCTAAAAATTAGATAGGGGAAACGAACAGGCCCTTAAACTATTTTAGCAAGTAGTACTACTGGATTAGCCCCATGACGGGAGCATCTAGCCCAGCTCCTTTTTTACCCAAAAGTTTACTCCTCCTGAGAAGCAGAAGCACTCATCCATCCGCCGTCTCTCCTCGGACAAACAAACAAAATACTGATTTTCTCGGCGTGAATTATTTCGACCTTGTTGTCTGTTAGGCCACCCATCATTGGGAGAGGAATGAAACGTCCCGCTCACATGAGCATAGAACACACCAAATTTCGCCAACGGGGTAGTGGTAGTAGTAGTACGCGCATAATTCGGTAGCCAGGGTCCCCATGATGCACAGTCGTAGACACCTGCTTCCAAGGAAAAAAGCCCCGAGAGCGCGTTCGGCGGCCCGGGCCAGCTAGCCGGAGTGGGGTGCCCGCCTCGCCACCGCCGTCTCGCGCACATGCGCGCACGCGAGCGACCGGCGGATTAGCGAGTTAAGTAAGCCGCTAGGGTCAAACGCGGGACTGCGCGAAATCCTAATGACCTGTCTCTGGGGCCCGGCAGCATCTCTGATCTGGGGTACGCTAGTACATGCACGGCGGTCGGGTCGTACTGCGCCGGGCAGGCCACAGGTTGGCATCGCGTGGCGCGGCTTATCGCAACAGATGGAATCTGGACGCGGCATCAGATCGGGACGCTTTGTTTATATCTGCAATACTCCGTTGTTGTTTAGTCCGCAACGAGGCCAGGGTTTAGTTGATTAGTCTGGTTGAGATGGAGATACGATCGGCACAACGCACTATCAGTCCAATCCATCTGGCTAGCGACCGGCAGGATGCAGTTGCCGCTGCTGGATCGACACGGCCTTTACTGCCTCAGGGGATTTTGTGTCCGAATCAGCAATTCAGTTGAAGAGAACATGTGTATGTAAGGCTATCTCCAAGGAAGTATCTAAAAACCGACCTATATGCAAAATAGGTCTAAAACTGCAAAATACTGCTTCTAACGGGCTACCTAAAGACAGTCCCCATTTTCTGCCGTCTACAGGACCTGATGCAAATCTGCATCACGTCTTCTCCGACCCAGCGAGCGAAACAGAGACAGAGAGAGTGCTAGGGTTGCAGTTTGTGGCGGCGGCGGCGAGCAAAGGCGGCGGCGGCGTCTTGCGTGAGCGACGGCGGCGACGGCGGCGTGCCGTGGGCGACGGCGGCGACGGCGGCGTGCCGTGGGTGACGGCGACGACGGCAGCCCGCGTGGACAACGACGATCTGCGACGGCATTTGTCGGGTATGTGGCGCCCAACTATTCCCCTTCTCTCGTTGCGGCGCGGGCAGGCAAGGGAGGGAGGCAGCCGTCGCGCGTCGCCGTCAAGGACGTTTGAGACGGCGGCGGCGATCGGTGGACGACGCCACGACGGAGGCCGGCGGCCGATGGATGGCTGCTGATTGAAGTGACGCCACGATTGGTTGCTATGTCAAATTGGAAATTGGATGTGTAGTTCGATTTCATTTTGGGTTTGGGGCATGCGTGTTTAATATTGGACCTGGTGCTGGATCAGTGAATTGTTGTGGAGAGTATGAGGTTTAGCAAATTGGTTAAGGATACTGATTATTGATGCATGTGAACTTCAACCATTTTACTGTTATTTAGTAAGCTCGAGCTCTCTGGTATTGTGTAAATCTAAACGGTTCACACTATGGTATGAGCTCTCTGGTATACCATTTTACACTATGGTGTTGAGGCATGAATCATCCTACCCACCATTGGTAATGTATAGTGTAAATCTAAAATTTGAAGTGCTCTTTGGTGCTCTCTCATGTTGACAGCTAATTAGTTGTGACAGTAATCAAATTTCATTGTCATGCTGTTATAAGTCTTAGGACTTAGATTTAAATGGTTGCTAAAATTTAATTCATGGTAGGAACTTGTGAATGCATTTATGGTTTCAATTTTATTTCAATTGTACAGGATGGAACATGGTCAATCCGAAGAGGGAGAAGTTCCACAACCATTCTATTTCGGTGGTTCAATTGAAGAGATAGATAATGCTATTGCATATCAGGTTCGATGGTGAATTTTTGTTCACATGACACATCCACTAATGTAGCAGTGGGTTCAATTACTCTTGATATGCCCTTTGCAGTATGACATGCATGGAGGGAGTGCCTCGGTTGGGGTTGATGATGACCATTTCACGCCTCCGGAAACAATTGTGCCACCACCCATGTCGGGGAAGAAACATGGTTCGGGGAGAAGAGTTTCTCACGGAGGGAGTGCATTCACTAAGGATGAGGATGGTGTTGTTTGCTCGGCCTTCCTCAATGTAAGTAAGGATCCTATTGCAGGTGTTCATCAAAGTATGGATAGCTACTACAAAAGAATATATGACTATTATCAAGCACGTAAACCAAAAGGCTCAGTACGTAGCCAGATTTCATTGCAAAAAAGATGGACCATTATCCAAAAGTCAGTTAGCAAGTTCTGTTTATTCAAATCTGCAGTGGATAGGAGAAACGAGAGCGGGAAGAATGAATATGACAGGGTATATTCTTTATTGCTTTATGTGCTATTTTCGCTGGTGTTTTTTATGGTGCTTAGAACATATATTTACTAACTTGTATCTAATTTCAATCTCAGATCGATGATGCCGTGAAGATGTATGAGAAAACCGAGCCATTTCAGTTTATGCATTGTTAGAAAATGTTACGCGATGAGGCAAAATGGAATGACAAATTCTTGGAACTGACAACTAATTCAAGTGTTGCTAAAGTAGCAACAACAGCAGCCCCTAGTCCACAACATGCCAACACTAGTGAACCTGTGGAAAGGCCGGAAGGTCGTGACGAGTGCAAAAAGACGCCGGTCTAAGGAAGACACTGCATCATCTAGTGCTGCGGTAGAAGTGTTGCAACAAATACATGATAGAAATAAAACTGCTGAAGAGAAGCAAGACCAACAGATGCACCAGATCATGAGCATGAAGGAGGATAAAATTCATCTTTCTCAGAAGATGTTTGACTTGCGAAGCAGGACATGGAATGTAGGAGCAAATTGAAGGAAGAGCAGCTGAGGCTCACTAAGCAAGACTTAGAGGTTAGGGCCAAACAAAGTGAGGCACAGCTTGCTCACCGCAGAAGTTGACATAATGGGAGCAGATTTAGAGAAGCTATCTCCTGCTGTCAAGGCTTACTACACCATGATGCAGCGCCAAATATTGGAGCGTAGAGGTATCATCACCCCGAGAACAATGACCGACCGTAACGAGTGTGCTAAGAAATATTGTATGTGTTAAGTCATGTTGTTTTCTATTCTAGTTGTGTATGTGCTAAGAAATATTGTATACGTTCCGTGAACTATGTATTGTGTGTGTGCGCGCGAGCTAAAAAAATATTGTATGTGTATTATGTGTGACAATGAAGTTAAACTTCTAGTTCAGATTACATGCTCTCCGTATGCGTATTCTGTGTGACAATGAAGTTAAACTTCTAGTTCAGATTACATGCTCTCTGTATGCATATTCTGTGTGACAATGAAGTTAAACTTCCAGTTCAGATTACATGCTCTCATGTCAACATTTGACAATAAAGTTCAAATTACATAATCTTGTCATATTACATATAAGTTCACTTGTAAACCAAAATAAAGCTATCACGTCGTTACACTCGGCTGTTGATATGTTACACCAAAATAAAGTTACCATATCATTGCACTACCAGTTCTGCTGTACACTAAAATAAAGTCACCATGTACTAGTACTATCAGTCACAAAATAAAAGCAATAGTGCCTAACGGATCATGGCTTTGGAGCAAATGGTCCAGACTTAGACCCATATAGTTCCCACATGTGATCAATGAGATCGAGTTTGAGCTGCTGAGAAGTAGATTTATCATGGATCAAATTATATGCCTCCATGAACTCGTCAATTGTAGGAACGACCCTCAGTGGAGTTATTGGCGGGTTAGCTGCCCCCGGCCACTCCGACACATGCATATTTGGAAGATCAACTCCACGCTCGTTCTCAACAATCATATTGTGTAATATGACACATGCTCGCATAATAGTATTGATATCATGTTGGTTCCATAGACGAGCACCGCGGTGCACAATCTTCCACTTGGCTTGAAGAACACCAAAGCTTCTTTCTACATCCTTGCGGCTAGCTTCTTGTTGTGATGCAAACACAATCTCTTTGTTAGTCACTGGACCACTAACACTCTTCACAATAGTGGCCCAATCAGGATATATCCCGTCACCAAGGTAGTATCCAAGAGTATAGGGGTTGCCATTGACAAGTAAATTCCACTCGGTGGTGTTTTTCCATTTGCCAAATCATCGAAAACAGGAGATCGGTGTAACACATTGATGTCATTGTGAGACCCGTGGAGACCAAAGAATGCATGCCAAATTCGCAAGTCCTTCGTTGCTACTGCCTCTAGGATCATTGTAGGCTTGCCCTTATGCCCCTTATACATCCCGAGCAAAACTAGTAGGACAATTTGTCCATTCCCAGTGCATGCAATCGATACTTCCAATCATGCCGGGGAACCCGCGTGCCTCATTCACTTATAAAATGTGTTGTAACTCGGATTCCGAAGGAGGCCTAAGAAACTCATCTCCAAAAACTTCGATGATTGTGCTAGCAAACTCCTTGACTCGTTTGTAGAACCGTGCTTTCTCCCATACGTAGTCCTTCATCAAGAGCATCTGCTGCCCCTCCATAAGCTAACATTCTCAAAGCCACGGTAACCTTTTGTCGAGTGGAAAAACCCAACACACCGGCACCATCCCTTTTTTGCTTGAAGAAATCATTTGCAGCTGAGACTTTATCTTCAATCTCCAACACAAGGGATTGTTGCATACGGTACCTAAAACACAAACACAGATTGGTGCATATGGGATTGCTGCATATAGTTCTACCATAATAGTATTGAATTTTCATTACCACTAACCTTCTACGGAATTCTTCAGGGTTGAACAACGGCCTCTCAATAAAGTAGTCATTATTTAATCGAATGTCTCCACCGATGCGGTCGCGTTTTTTTGTCTTATGGCCTACAACAGAACCTCCCCAATGCCGCTTTTACCTCAACGTTGCAACAACAGCAGCACATGCTTCAATCTCTTCATCCTTGTGCATGGATGCTGCAGCAGACCCACACCAAATGCTCATATAATACTTGAACGCCATGACTGAACAAATATAGAGGATAAAATACTCAGTTACATAAGCACTTATTTATACTCCGAGATACTATTGTTATGTATCAAATCAAGAAAATTTTATAATATGCAAGAAAATCTGAATCCTACTGCAACAATGGCCCGTCAAAATAAATATGAAACATTTCATAGTGAGAGATTGAGAAAGGAATGGTTGGAGAGGAGAAGAATAAAACCAAACGTACGCAATCGCCGTTGCCGTTGACCATGCGTGCGTAGGGGAGAGGAGAGGCAGAGTCACGCGCCGGGAGCAGCAGAGACGCGGGAGTCGCAGCAGAAAAAGCGGGAGAACGAAAAGTACCGTGTGTGCTTTCCCGCGTGGAACTACCGTAAAAAGGCCCGGCCACCGAACCGGTATTTCGGTCATCGTTGGAGACACTACGTTTTGCATCAGGACTCTTCATGCCCAGCAGCACCCATTTGGGCTATTGGGTCCCGAATATAGATCAGGCTCATTGGAGATAGCCTAAGCACTGATGTATCAGTGGGGTTGCCACCGGCCGGTAACCATCCTGAGGGTGTGTTCGTTTCCGGCCTAAAATTTATAGTTGTCACATCAAAAAGAATCTTACTATTTAAGAGTATTAAATAAAGTTTAATTACAAAACAAATTACAGGCCCCTAGACTAATTTACTGAGACGAATCTAATGAGGTTAATTAAGTCGTGATTAGAAGACGGTTACTATAGCATCACTTTAGCAAAATACAGATTAATTAAGCTCATTAGATTCATCTCGAAAATTAGCACCAATCTGTCAATAGGATTTTGTCATTAAATTGATCGAAATATTCATAAATAATAAGATTCTCTTCGATGTGACAGATGCTAAATTTTGGAGGAGGAAACGAACGCACCCTGAGTCGATCTGGAACGTTAGAACGGTTACGAGCAATCGAAATGCGCGCTGCTGATTGGGTTTGGTCAAATGGCTTGGATCTAAGCACGAGGAAGAACCGATTCAAAATTGTTAATGGACCTTCCTAGCTGCAGTAGGTCTGGACCATCCATGATGTCGTTCCGTTCTGGCCGCAGCAGTGACGTTCCGTAGGAAAGGATTGACCTGCAGTCACATTCCGCCTTTCCGGATGGTGAACTTTGTGCAGCGCGCGAGTTTCATGCCGCTAGTATTCTATCATAACCTATAACTGCAATTTCTGCTCATCATTGCAGGTTATGTCAAACACTGTACTGACACGCCAACGAAACAAAATCCACGGTAATGGACGCGAGCGGATACCTAAACTACAACAGATACCCCATGATGATGATATATCGTCCCTCGGCCACGACAACCGACTGATCCTACCTAGAAATTAAGTACGGGTAGGAAACAAAAACGACTCGCGTTGCTCCGATTTTATACGGAGCTTATATATATTGTTAAGTGGTGGACGGCATCGTCGGTCGCGGGATTGGAATATGGGCTCCGGGCAAGCAAGCATGTGACGGCAAATGGGGCAGGAGCATCGCCGCAAACACGCCTTGCTCGGGGGCAACGGGCATCAAGCAAAATGATCACATTCTTATCGCCCCGCAACACGTGCAGCCCGGTGCCGAGAGCGACCGGTCACCACCCTGGCCACCCTGGCCAGGCAAGCGGCCGGCGTCGAGGTCCAGCTGCAATCTGCGGCATCCAGGTAAGCGCCTGTAAACAGAGCCCGAGCGTTGAACTCGATTTAATTGTGTTTGTGCCGCGGCCGCGGATCGATTAAACTTCCTTATCGCCTTCGTTCAACCGCTTGCAGGATTGATTAGTTTTCCTCACCCAATTTCGCGTGCCCCGGATTTGGATGCGAGTACTCTGCGACTAGCTGCGAGAACGTGGGTCGGCAAATATAGGCGCGTAGAAAATCATATCTGTGGTATACAGACGAGAACGAAACCAATTCGAGTGTGACAGTATTGACTATAAGCAGCAGCAGGCTTGTAATAAGAGTGAATTTACAACTTTCCCAAATTGTGGCCGAATTCGGGACCAAGTCAACTTCCAGCAAAGCCAGCCACCCGGCCGTTAATGTTGACTCGTCCGGACTCCTGGTGAGTGATGACAAATGACGTGCCATCGTCACCCGCGCATGCGTACTCGACATGTTGCTTACCCGCGTTGTCCACCTGACCAGGAGACACCGCCAGGTCGTCGTTTCCTAACATGCGATGCTTGCATGGTAAGGTTGCCGGCGGCGACCCGTTCGGTCAATCGTGCCGGGTGTGAATCGCGCCCTGGGTTCAATCTGGCCGCGCCGCGCGTCCTTGTTCCGCTTCCGCCAAGCCAAGGCACGCGGACGTACGGGAGCAGCGCGTTCTGGGGTCGCCCTGTGCCCGCGTATTTCCACGCGCACGCGCGCCGCATGGGCGAGATCCCGGCACGCAGGCGGTGGCGGCGAGCAACGGTTTGGACGTCCGTCTCAGCATCACCTGGCACCGTCACACGCCAAGGGACGCATGAACGGGAATATTTGAGGCGCGTCGATCGGGTGCGGCGTTGCCATCGTGGTCTCGGCACCGACAGATTCGCTCTCCCTGCTGCGGGGACCGGGACCGGGAGGCGTCGGTCGCATTGGGACCTCGTGGCGCTGTTTCTGCTCTAGATATGTTCGCCTCTCCGGTGGCCGACGGGACGCGCACACACACGTTTGCTTGCTTGCTTGTACAGATGATGCACGTTCCTGTATACTACCTTTGGATACTACAAGGGCCGTGCACCTGCCATGACGACCAAGCCTTGGAACGGCAAATCAATCGTATGAGCGTTGGCCCAATGCGTGGTCCGGGAATGATTATACCCAATCCAGCGGATCAGCAGCGTATCGTGCAAGTGCAACAGTGTCCTGAGCTGTGGGGCTCATTCCAGTTGAGTGCCGCCCTAGGACTCAACGCCGATCACACGAGCAGATAAGGATGATCATGATCGAGCTGGAATGGATTAGCCAGGCGTTAGGCGAGGAATTTTGCCATTAATTCCACGTCTCTTTCGTTGGTTCAAATAATTCCCGCGCGCTGATCTTCCGTTTCTCATCCACCCAAGACCTACTGTACACTGATGATAGTACTGGCTCAACTTCCTAACGTCATATTCCAAGAAGGAGGCTCGTGGCTGCCGTATATTCGTACGCCATGGGTTACGTCTGATTTGCCCTGTTCGGTTAGTCTCGACCTAAAACAGAAGACCAGCAAGTCGAAGCTGACGCGCTCCAAATTTTAAATTCTAATGTCCGCGCCTAACAGTCCCGTGCTTCCAAAATTATTGCACATTGCGTTCTTGAGTCGTACTCCATGTCGTCTCAGGCTGGCCGGCGACTCGCAGCTGTCATACCTTTGACCTGGAAGACACCAAGTCAGACTGCGTACCAAACCAAACGCTGGATTCAGCGAGCACATGTTTGACGCCCAGATTACACCGTCGTACCCGTTCAGTTCCAAAGGGGAAACGTTGTTTTGTGCCACCACTTGACTTTTAACTTGTTTCGTTCGTTCCAAATGATGCGAGAAGGAATCTGGTTGGTCTTGTGCTTAGTTGCCAAGCAAAACAATGTCATCCATAACAGGCAATTTGCTTTAGACTAAGGGCCCGTTCGTTTCTAGCTATATAATTTTTAGAGGGTCAAATCAAAAAGAATTTTATCATTTTGAGTACTAAATAAAGTCTAATCTCGAAACTAATTGCAGACTCCCTATCTAATTCACGAGACTGAATCCAACGAGGATAATTATGGTGTTATTAGAAGATGTTTACTCGTAGCATCACTGTAGTAAAACATAGATTAATTAGGATCATTAGATTCGTCTCGCAAATTAGAGGGGGTCGCGACATAGGTTTTGTTATTAAATTACTAAAAGTACTACTAAATAAGTAAGATTCTCTTCGATGTGACAAGATATAAATTTTAGAGGGTGGAAACGAACGGGGTGCCATAACCTCTCCTCGCAAAGGTAGTAGCATGCATGACATCATCGCCATCTGATTAAACAACCCCATTATCCGAACTAAACAAGTTCGCTACAAACCAAAGTCCACGTCCTATCTTCTGCCATACCCTTGGCCAAACGTTAGGCTAGCCGGTAAGTTACTAACCGCCAATCCGCAGGGTGCCAAATGTGATGTGAGTGTCGACTGCAAGTACACCAATATTGTACAAGGAAACGCTAGAGTATTGCGATACTTTGCTCTCCGATAGCATTTTAATTCACGGGTGGTGAAAAGGCAGTGCAATTTCAGTACGGTTGGTGAGCGACGCGGGTCGAAAAAGTTGCCGTCCTGATCGATGGACACGCATTTTAGCTAGCTAGGTCGGTGAAACTTTGTCCTCCGGCCGGCTCCCGTAGCTGTCGCCGCCGTCGTCGTCCTGCGCGGCAGATCGCTTACCCGCCGTGCCCAGATCAACCCATCAAGAAGGCCATCAAATGGAAAGAGGGAAACTGATGTGCCGGATGGTACAGCACAACAGAAGCTCTAGTATGTCGGTAGAGTCTTTTCAAGCGTCACTGGTGAATTAATTGAACCAAGGCGATAGCTGCGGATCGGGGCTTTGTTGGCACGCGTCCATCGATCCTAGCTTACCCCGAACCTGCAGGCAGGCACCAGCTACAGTGCCGGCGACTAGTAGTAGGACCGTCATGCTTCTGTCCTACTAGGACGGATAAGATGGACGTGTCATTGTTGCTAACCACGTGGGAACCATTCGTGCCGTGTAACCGGCGAATTCGGCTAGAACGCCGGCTCAGGGGCCCCGTTACATCAAGGACAATACACACCATTTTCTGTTAACAAGGAGGAAAACTCGGTGGTTGCTGTCTTGCTTTCAGGCGTTGTCTTGCGTGGCATGCAGGACCCTCTCCTCCTGTTAGATTCCATGGCATCCATGAGCTCCAATGGCAACTCAGTACTGACGTCTTAAATTTGGTATACATTACCTCCGGACCTTTTTCTTGTCATTAGGATAACTTGGTGTTAATTTCAACTAAATTACTTTTGTTTTCAGAAGAGTGGAACTTCAACGAACTAACTATACTAACAAATAATGACCCGTTTCAACGTCATGCTAAAAAGGTAAAGGACGACCCATAGTCTATACACTGCAGGATGATTCAATTCAGTTTGGTGGCTGTTGGAGGATGAAAAATCATAAGGTCTAGCACTTTTCTTCTATTTTCAATTCTAGCGGGTGACAAAAGGATCAGTCAGCATCACTTTGGCATGCAAATTGTGGTTCTATGTACTCCCTCCATTCTAACATTGATGTTGTTGTTGACTTTTTTAGTTACGTTTGATCATTCATCTTCTTTAAAAAAATTATCATATATCTTTTATAATTTATTCTAATCACTTAAGAAACTTGTGACGTAACTTATAATTTCACATTTGGACTAATATTTTGCATAAGAATGGTCAAACTTAATGCAAAAAGACAATGGTGATATCAATTTCAGAGCATAGTTGTATTCGACACGGAATGGTTTTGTCTCCTCGTATTGTTGTGAATGATGATATTCAGCTACACTTTTATAGATTGGAACTGACTGCGCAAAGTATTTCTTAAAAAGTAGCATGGGATAGCCATCGCCATTACAGACTATTCTTAGAAGACCCCGCAAATAAAATGTTGAAGTATAAGATTTGATATCTACCACCATGGTGGGGTTGTGAAAGGAACTAGACACTTGCTATATATATTCTACCATGACACTGCGAAGACATGCAAATCCTGCCAAAGGAAAGGCGATAAGTGAGCACTTCGTGCAATAGTAGGTTCTTTCTAATGTGAAATCAGGTCAATGCGCTATCTGAAGAATCAATATTACTTTCTTCTAGTATCTCACACACCCATAAAAAGGGAGGGGGATCGCAAAGAGTAGCCGAATAACCCACATGAACACTGAAATGCTTGCTAAGGATAGTCTCTATGTATATTAAGAAATTACTTCCATATATACATAGTATCAACTTTGTCCCTACGCAATAATGATGGACCTCTTTTCCCTCAAAATGAATGATTACTTATTTTTGTTCGAAATTCAGCATTTGCCCATTAAAGCAACTGTCCAAACAGGAAGCAAATCCAGTCCAAGATGTCAAAACGCCAACACGTACTCCAGATAGCCACCCGGGCTACATGGACGAAGGGGATAAGCAAAGCCGCGACATGTGGTCTCCATTCGTCAATGGCTTGATATTGATAAGAGGTCCAAGCAAAATACCTTCTGCTTGCACCGGAGGAGAAAGAAGTATCTTTGAAAAATCCAACTCGTATTGCACAAGCCTCGGCACCATAAATTGCAATCTTAAACACGTGTACAGCTGTAGCACTTCCCTTGTAAAGATACCGTACATCTGAAGAATACAGAGTGGAGTACATAATAAATTAAAAAAAAACAGAAGGTAACATGCACATCACATGAAGAATTTCTCACCGTCCCTTGATACAAAATGCTGCTCCTTCGGCTACGCTCCGTAGGAAATCTGGGTAGAAGAACCAAAAGGTTAGACAAGGACAGCATCTCGACCACTTCGCTTTCAAAAGATCCATTTTTTACTGCCGAGATGGCACACGCGTCCATGTGTCGCCCTGATCCACGAGCTCCGTGACCGGCTTCACTCGCAGCCTCCCTACTTTTATTTTTATTTTTCTTTCTGAAGCAGTGTGTGCTTTTTCCTAGGCCAAGCGCGCATATGGAAGCTATCCTGCGAGTTCTTTTGTCTGATGAGGCCGGATGGACACGGTCCCCCCTCTCCGACCGCTACCGATCGGTGCGTCCGCTCCTTCACCGCTGCCAAGCTTTGTTCCTAGCGTGTGCCGCGTCGCTGTCACGCTCTTTTCGTGCTTTTGTCTCGCGTGCGAGTACCCAAGTTTATCTGTGCACACTTTCACATCATCACTGGCACTTCCATTATCCCCATCGGCCGTGCCCTCTCGTCGAATCCTGGCGCATCACTGCGCATGAGATCGAGACCAACGCGATCCAGAGCCCGGCGTGCACCCGGCCGTGGCCAGACAGGCAACCACCACCGACGGCAATGGCGTAAATGAGTGAGGCCGATGGAAATGCAGTGACCACGCAGCCAGCCATCACGCGGCCGGGGGCAGCGAGAGTCTCGCAACCTCTGCACTTGCGGCGATTCAGAAGTGCTCGCCCGCCTTGGGGCCACTGGCGCACACACTCATACGCGCAATTAAGAAACCAAGGGGGCGACCTGTGAAATTGCCAAGAATGGTGGTGGTGGGAGAAGAACAGGGTTCCTCACTTCACACCATGTGGGGCAGGCAGCGAGAATTGAAGGGAAATGCTGTTGCACAGTGCGCACACGTACAGGTGGCGGGAGTGCGGTTGGTGGGCACGAGCGCAAATCGGTCTAGAAGGGTTCAATCTCACTGCCCAATGGGATGCGTGTGTGTGTGATTGCCGAGGATTAGTAAACTCTCACTCTAGCCCCAGTGGCAGCGGTGAAGCAAAGCGGATCTCGAGATGCACCACGCAGTTGACGGACGCTACTCCGATGAGAAGAAACTGAAGTTGCCATTGTTATCCATCGTTTTCGACAGTAGCAACCGGGGAGTAACTTTGTTGGTCTGGACCAAAAGCCTGGAGTTGCTACCTGCAGCAGCCTTTTTTATCGCTCATTTCGCCATGTTGCATTTGAGTTGTGGTTGGTCCGGTTTTATAAAACGGTTGTGATAAGAAGAGGATGCGAGGCTCCCCTCGCTGCTGCTATCCCATGATGCCACGGCTCCCTTTCTCTCCATCGCTTTTCACTTATCTAAAGCTCGCAACCACCCGGCGAGAGTTTTAATATGAGTGCTGTGCCAACCACTACCTACACGATATGGCGCACGATAATTAGTACCATACGCTCCTTTTTCTGGTAGCGGCACTGCACAGGTATATGTTTGCAGATGGATTTAAGCGTGGGGGAAAAGGCTCGCCCATTTGTTGCAATGATGTGCAGTCTACCAGCGTCGTCTCTGTCTAATACTCGCACTAATCATTTCGGCACTGATTTGATGAGTGGGTGTGGCAGCGCTCGGTCGTGCTCCGAGGATTGGTGCGTAACCGTAAACTAGACGGACAGCGCCGGTGCTACAGACAAAAGTTACAGTTCGCTTACCCAAAGCTTGCGAGATAATGGTAGTATTTGTGTGGAACGAATGGTGCAAATTAAGCGTTGTGCATGGAACGGACAGTGACTTGTGAGCGTAATAACAGAGTTCGAACCGTATAAACAAAAGACGGGACTGATTCCTCGTGTCGCCATCGAATTAAAAGATCATGGAACAAAGTATCGGCTGGACCGGGGCGGTACACCGGGTACTGCTATTCATGGCGCGAGTGGCACAAGCCACCTTCCGCGTCCATTTCCATGCCGAATTTTTTGCCAGGAATTCTATCTAGCACGCCTGGCTCGAGCGCCCAATCAATCAGTCAGTGGTGTTGGCACCGGCAAAGTTGGCTTTAGCGAATCCACCCATCATCATGGTCATGTAGAAGCGGCCGTTGGCGCCCGTCAATCCAGGCTTGACAACCGTTGCTTCTCTCTCTTTCTCGCAGGTCGGGTAGCCTTTGAATTGGCCCCGGCGAACGTCACTAGGAGCTGTCTCGTGAGCGAGGAGGAGAAAAGGGGGCAACGCCACGTTACCAGGGTGCTCTTTACACCGGCCCGATCGATCGAGCTTCAGTTTCAAGGAGCTTTTTTTGAAAACTGAAAAATAATTTAGACTGCTTCAAACGAGTTGGCACTTTCTCTCGCGGGAGCTGCGATTGAACTTATTTTTCTGGGAGGGGGGGGGGGTAGATTGGAGATCAGGTATTGCGATACGAGGAGGACGAATGGCGGATGCCGAGGCCCCGGGATTTGGCGCCGCCGCATCTAAACCGGACTTGCAACGGCTACGTCGTACGCGTGCCGCGGCCTCCACGCAAACGACGACGGCCAACATATCTATACCAACCAACGATGCAGAAGGAGGCGTGGTCGGCGACCGGACCTGTACGAGATCACTCGCCAGTGCATCGTTCCAAAAGACAAACTGCAGCAATTACTAGTTCTACAGCTATTTTTTTCCATTTCCGTCTCACGTCGCTGTCCGCGTAAGCAGCCTCTCGACCTCGATCGAGCACGGGCCCGTCGGGGGACGCCTCCCAATTGAATGCACCCCGCACAGGTGGCCGCGTCCGGAGGAGGAGCGCGCCGAGCCGCACCCAATTCACCAGCCCAATAAAGACCGCTACGGCGAGTCCCCGCATTTTTTGACCTTTTTCCCCGTCTCCCTGCCAGATACTACCAGTATCATTGAGTGAATTCTTGCTCGTCGGCATCATCATCGCTGGCCAAAGGAAAGGAAACCGAGCGGCATTGCGCGCTTCAGACAGAGGCCACGGGGAACCGCAGCGTGGACGGATGGGCTCTCCGACACCTCGCAGGGACGCCGCGCCATCACCACATTCATGGCGTTTCCTCTCCGATCAGGTCCACGAACATTACGACTGGAACGGGAGACCCACTTGGGCTGGGCTCGTGTACCGTCGACACCTTCGCTTTCTCCGTTCTGGCATTCGGGGTCGTGCGGGTGTCATTACGGCGGAAATTTTCCGATGACGTATCACTGGAACGTCGGTGGAGCCGCTTACAACGCGAGATGGTCGTGGTACAAGCACATGTCACTGGCCCCGGAAATTAGTATACATGTTTTAAGGTCTTATTTAGCTCATATACTGTACTTACAATTAGTTTTTGGTCCATCTAATTTCAACCAATTGAAAGTCCTAATCCTTATGCGTCAAAACATGTGAAAATTTTGGTGATAAGTGCATCTAAATTAAATTCATGAAATTTAACAAGAAAATGACCACCAACAGTTCTCTAAAACACACTCTCCCTTAATTTCACCTCATTGTAGTTAGAAATAGGAGCAAAGCTCAAAGTCCTAATCATTATATTTCGAGAATTGATGTTGTTGTGCTCCAATCAAAAGTACTCCTATAAAGAAAACTATAGGAGCATTATTGATGCATTTTTAGATAACACTACTGGATGAACAAAACAGAATATTTTTAGACTGGTAATAAAAATAGATTTTTAGGGTCAATTTATTGGGGAGATTTTGGAGATGCTCTAAATTAGCTAGTCATTAATTCATTCTAACCTTTAGCCTTTTCCACTGGTTAATATTTTTCTATTCCTATAAAGAAAGCAACTAAATATAGCTACAACAAAGTACAGTATCAAAATAAGTGTGTGACTTTTTTTGCATTAATTGTTGAAAGTAGAAAAGAGAAATTCAATTTAGAAAAACTTCCTTCACTCTGAACCTTTTGTTGTTAGGACGCCATAGAACTATTGTTCTAATAACAGCAATTTTAAAATAAAAGTAAGTAAGACTATTAGCATTTAATGCTATTTAATTAACATGATTATGAAATTATGGAGGGATGGGCCACATTATACGAGTTGAACATGCGGGAAAGAGTTACATCTCTGAATCAGAATTGGGAAACAAGTCTGGCACGAGATGTCATGTGAAACAGGTAATTTTTTAATACCATTGACATGGCCATATAACAAAGCTTCTCCTATGCTCTTGTGGAAGGTACCTAACAAGACATCCATACAAGAAAGCTTCTCCTATGCTCTTGTGGAAGATACCTAACAAGTAAATACAACTAAGCAAACCTATTAAGTTTGGTAACAAGTTGTTGCATTTTTGTATGCTCCTCGAACATGGTTTCACACTGATGAGCCCCGAACACACGTCAAGTCAATCTCAACGGTAGATAGTTCAAAGTGGGTCAATTTACACACTCACATGAGCAAGCATACATGGTTACACCTCACATGGTTTGACACCCCGGTTACAAAAATATGGAAATACTTATAAGTTCCTATTCTATTGAAACATTTTTAGTGACTTAACTCTTAAGTATGATGAGAAAAATATTGATAGTGGTTTTATTGAAGATGATCTTGTAAAATATGATAATTAAATGTAGTTGGAGTATTTAAGAACATCCTGTGGAAATATTTGTTTGTGAGATTTGCTCATTGATTAGTGGGTGGTCAGCATATACTACTAGTCTCATGTGACCGTTTGTACAACCCTCCAGATATTTTCCAAATACGAACCACAGATCATCAATTCTCTTTGCCTATTTAGTTACTCATTACTTTCTACTATTTCCTCACTCTTATCCTTATTCGTCACCATTCCCTGGTTACTAATAATATCGAGAAAAAATGGCACAGCCGGCCTCATCGTCACCGACTCCGCTAATCACCCGGACCCTCTCCCCAGGACGCTTGACGGTAGGGCACACGGCGTGGACCGCAGAAGACGGACAAGATTACTGTTAAACTCGCGTTTCCCATTTTTCATCTGCCAAGCTTAGCTCACCCCGCTCTCGCTTTCCTCTTTCCCTTCTCTCTCTCTCTCTCTCTTGGGTGGGGCAGTATATACTGCGTTGCTATATATAAACTCCTCTGCTTCCTCTCCGCTCCATCAGAGCTCTGTGTAGAGAGGCAACCGGAGCCACTCAGCCGCCACCTCACCGACTGCGCCCGCCCGTTGCGCTCGCCATTGCCGCAGCCTTCTCCTGCCCCCGCGAGTCTCCTCCGCCTCGCCCGCACGCCAGCTTGCTGCCTTCCGGGTACGCGCGCTGCCGCCCTTGGTCCTCTCGATCTGCTTCTGCTTCTGGTGCTTTCCTGTGGGAGGCGCTTGATCTGTTCTGGGCTCTTCGCGTCCTTTCCGTCGGTGGTCGTGTGGCACGGCCATTTGCTTGATTTGGTGGTTTCTGCCCCGCGGGCGACCGGATTTACTATTTTTCTTTGCCGATTTGTTCCTTGGATGTTTCCAGATTTTTGTTTGAATCTTCTTTTTTTGCGTCCTTCTCCAATATTTCTTCCTTTTTTTTCTAGTACCCCATTCGATTCCTCCTCCCCTGACGAGATTTCCTCTTATTCGACCGTTTAAAATCTCTCGGTATTCCTTTGTGGCATTTTGGTCCTCTGTCTGTTTGGTTTCCAGTGAACTATATGACTCATCCTGTCTCTGGTGTCTCCATTTCAGATGAGCAGCGGCGCAACCGGGGCGGCGAAAATACGGTCATCCTAAGTTCTTCCGAGTCCAGTAACAACCGAGCAAGATTCCGGAGATAAAGCGCATGGGTTCCTTGGAGGCCCGGTACCGGCCGGCCGGAGCACCGTAAGATCTCCCTTTCCCCAACCCGCTTAAAGCAAAACTCCCCTCTCTCCCTCACTGGCCTGCTTATGTGTGTTGCTTTTGAGCTGGTTACGGTCTTTGTGCGTCTTGCGTGCTAATCCAGGTTCAGATTTGCGCTTTGGCCTGCATGTGCGGTCATGTGCGGCATTTGGATTGACTTAATACTCGTATCTAAGCTGGTATTGATGCCTCTGGACTCTAGTAGTGACCAGCTCACCATGTAATCCTATTCCCTCCCACAGGAGCGGCGTACAGCCTTTGTACCGCCTTGTACAAGATGCCGTTCGTTTGCTTGGTCTCCTCCTCAATTACTTCCATGATTTTGTAGGTGCGGTGGTTGTGCTTTTATGATATCCTCTGCTACCATCCATCCGCTTCTCCCATATTGACGTTCACAGCTAGAAGAACTAGTGGAACGGCAAAAACTTGCCGCTTTCTCCCCCGTTGATTAAACTCCTGATATGTTCAGCTGCTGGTAGTTCGCTGTCCATGCGTTTTTGGCGTGTGAATCTGTCTGTCCTAGCGCGTCCGTTTTCCCTTTCTTCTTGACTGGAATTTTGGCTTCCCTTCCAGGCGATTTTGATCCCCTTATTTATTAGACGCTAGATTGCAGTAACAAATTTGGTTCCAGCTGTTTTGCTGGAAAGCGCAGCTGAGCCGTCGGTGGCCATGTGCTCTCACTGTCGTTTTGACCCCAAAGATCGCTCCGTGTCGCAGCAGCGGTATTAAAATCACTGCGCCCTCACACATCAGTTTCATGTGCAGCCTGCTACGGAGCACTGCGTTTGCCACGTTCAGCTGGTCAGCTATTTGCCTTTTGGTTTCTGCCGGTGGCCCGGGACCGGGAGCGTTGAATTGGCGCGTGTAGCGGGTAGCAAATGCTGGGCTTGGCCATCTACCAATAACCGGTGATTCCGGCTATCTTGGTCGGGTCCATTTTGCATCAATCTCCTTCGTGTACACGTTGGCACTGCAAAATTTTCTTCTGTGGCATCTGGGATTAATCATCTGAGCAGCTTTTTCGTTGCGTGTTTGATGGTATTCAAACCGCTGGCGCTGAGCGTGCTTTCGTGACCTGAGACGAAGAACATGGGGGTTAGGTACCTGGCATCTTCGTGCTTAATGATGCTCCCCTTTCCTAAAAGATGTGGCTAATAAAGTAGTATTGGCCTTGGGAATATGGGAGTGCACCAATTTTCTTTTGGTTCCTTTTTTAAATCTCAGTGGTGGGGGCAGTTTCTTCCTTTTTAGCCTTTTTCTTCCATAGCCAAATCACTTTAGTTATACCACTTTTCTGTTTCACATACGAGGTACTGCGAATTTTTCTCAGAAGGGGTGCTTCGAAGACCTTAATTTTAGTTTTACAATGTAGTATTGTCTGCAGATGCCACCACATGATAGCATATCTGCCGTCCCAAGTAAAAAATATATGACCATTGGGGATTTCGAGGAAAGCTAAACACCACAGCGGGTGAAAATATTGTTTGGTTCTCTATCTCTAGAACCAGGCTTTGGGGTTAAAAATTGGAACCAGCTTTTGTTACACTGATGACCGCTTACTAATGTCGCCATATTGCAATAGTTGTTTTGACAAGGACATGATGAATAGTTTTTTGCGTTAAGTAGATGAACTTCCAAGTAAAAGTAATGATAACAGAAGCCAGCAATTGTCTTTTTCTGCAGTTCCATTCTATCAGCATAACTGCTTCTAGCCTAACATTGAGATAATACTTTTTGTGTCTAGCAATTGTGGTGACTCAAATAAGTTTAAATAGCTAAAAATGATATCTCCTGCAAATCTATTTGCAATAAAACAATGTACTAAATGGTATCAGAAATTATATTAATTGCTGTCCGAGTTGGGTGAAAGGAATCCACTAACTGTATTTTTTAACAATTTTTCAGTGAGGACACGGCAAAGAGAAGAACCCAGAAAAGCAAAAGTTTCAAAGAGGTCGAAAAATATGATGTCTTTGTGCTGGAGAAGAGTTCCGGTTGCAAGTTCCGATCCTTACAACTTTTGCTCTTTGCAATCATGTCTGCTGCATTTCTGACACTTCTATACACGCCATCTGTCTATGAACATCAATTGCAGTCTAGCTCCCGGTAAGTTTACCTCTTTTCACAATGTCCTTTAATGCAGTATTTTTGATGATATCCTGCAATAATTATCTCAGCAATGCAATGTCTATTACTATGGTCCGGGGTTGCTTATGCTGGTTGATATGCTCTGCAGGCTTGTCAATGGCTGGATCTGGGATAAGAGGAGTTCTGATCCCCGATATGTAGCTTCTTCCAATGTTCAGTGGGAGGATGTATATAAGGCTGTTCAAAATGTTAATGTTGGTGAAAAGAAGCTCAAAGTTGGACTCTTAAATTTTAACAGAACTGAATTTGGCTCTTGGACACAAATGCTCCCAGAAAGTGAATTTTCAATCATAAGACTAGAGCATGCCAATGAAAGCATTACCTGGCAGACTCTCTATCCTGAATGGATAGATGAGGAGGAAGAAACAGAGATACCATCTTGTCCTTCACTGGCAGGCCCTATTTTTCCAAGGGATACACATTTTGATGTTGTTGCCGTTAAGCTCCCCTGTACACGGGTGGCAGGTTGGTCAAGAGATGTTGCGCGCCTGCATTTGCAGTTATCAGCAGCAAAAGTGGCGGTGGCCAGCAGGAGAGGCAATAGAGCTGTCCATGTGCTCTTTGTTAGTGAATGCTTCCCCATTCCAAATCTCTTTGCTTGCAAGAACCTTGTCAAACGTCAAGGCAATGCTTGGCTGTACAAACCTGATTTGAAGGTACTACAGGACAAGCTGAGGCTTCCTGTCGGATCCTGTGAGCTTGCTGTTCCACTCAATGCGAAAGGTGAGTTTGTTACTTCCTGCATTGAATGAATAGCCTCCCATGTTAAAATACTTCTTATTTTCTTAGTGTACCAAATGCACTTCCATCTAGAAATCCCTGTTACTATATGTTCAAGTTTGAAAATTTGTTTAAAGTGCACTTTCTACTGTAAGTACTAAACCATGTCAGTAGAATGGTTCCATTGATATGAAACATGATGGAACTGTATCTTTTTTTAGTTAGGGATGCATGATCAGCTTTCTTGTCCATTGAAAATGCCACAAGAAGCCTATTCACCTAGTTGTTCCTGAATAGTCAGCGATTTCTACTCGGTAACATTTTTGAATTTCTTTTGCAGCACGACTTTTCACAGTAGACAGACGCAGGGAAGCATATGCTACCATACTGCATTCGGCTAGTGAGTATGTTTGTGGTGCAATCACAGCGGCTCAAAGCATTCGTCAAGCAGGATCAACAAGGGACCTTGTTATTCTTGTTGATGATACCATAAGTGACCACCACCGCAAGGGACTAGAATCTGCAGGGTGGAAGGTCAGAATAATACAGAGGATCCGGAATCCTAAAGCCGAGCGTGATGCCTACAATGAATGGAACTACAGCAAATTCCGGCTTTGGCAGCTTACAGATTATGACAAGGTTATCTTCATTGATGCAGATCTCCTCATCCTGAGGAATATTGATTTCTTATTTACGATGCCAGAAATCACTGCAACTGGCAACAATGCAACACTCTTCAACTCTGGTGTCATGGTTGTTGAGCCCTCTAACTGCACATTCCAGCTGTTGATGGAGCACATCAATGAGATAACGTCTTACAATGGTGGTGACCAAGGGTATCTTAATGAGATATTCACATGGTGGCATCGGATTCCAAAACACATGAATTTCTTGAAGCATTTCTGGGAGGGTGACGAGGAGGCAGTGAAGGCAAAGAAGACTCGGTTGTTTGGCGCTAACCCACCAATCCTATACGTCCTTCACTATTTGGGCCGGAAACCATGGCTGTGTTTCCGGGATTATGACTGTAACTGGAATGTCGAAGTGCTACGTGAGTTTGCAAGTGATGTTGCTCATGCTCGTTGGTGGAAGGTGCACAACAAGATGCCGAAGAAACTTCAGAGCTACTGCCTTCTGAGGTCAAGGCTGAAGGCTGGGTTGGAGTGGGAACGGAGGCAAGCTGAGAAGGCAAACTTCACCGATGGGCATTGGCGACGGAACATAACTGACCCAAGGCTGAAGATTTGCTTCGAGAAGTTCTGCTTCTGGGAGAGCATGTTATGGCACTGGGGCGAGAACAAGACAAATGCGACAAAGCAAAACGCACTGCCGGCAACGCCTTCTGCAGGCAAGTCAAGCTCGTGAGATTTGTAGATAGCTGGAGAGAGTAGTATACCAAATACAAACTTTCTGAAGCTCCATACATGCATACATAGCAACAGCTTTGTAAAGGTAGCTCTGCTTAGGTCTCTTTGCCCGCATGACTATACCTTTGTTCGCCGTCACTGCTTCAGCGCCCTCCCGCTGCTTTTTGATGGCCAACATTTTTTTTGGTTCTTGCCAATAATTCATCAGTATAGGTATTTTTTTCTTCCTGGTTAAAAACTTGTCCGGTGTCTGTTGCTCCCATTGCCTGTTGCTCAGCTGCAACGGCCTGGGTTGATGATGTATGGTGGTTGAACCGTTTCAGTGATCAATCTGGAGTGATGCAACATGAGATTGCTGACCAGCAAACACTTGATGATGATATTGGCATGAGTGTGATGATGTCACCTCCTCTGTTGTAATGGAAGTTGGATCTGGTCAACTACTCGCACCAAAAGGATGATGAGATTCTGAATTCAGTTTGCTGATTTGAAACCCATGTACCGTGCTCATTGCACGCCTACATCGTTTCCAACCATGGCTCAGAACGTGTGCCACCAAACTATGCACATCATTCAAAGGGCGTGCTTTCTCTCTACCGAGCGGAGGTAGAGCAAAGCATCATTGCCCCCATCGATATAGGTTCGGTTGTCGGTGCGATGCTTCGCTGCATGTTTGGAGGAGGAATGATCACTCGCATCCATGATCCGGCCATGTTGTTCAGTTCCTTGGATGTGCAGTCTTTTGCAGCTCAACCAGCGCACCCTCGCTTTTCCAACAGCAACACACGGGGACTAGGCTGTACAATCTTTTTAAGTTGTGTCCCGAGAGAATCGACTTCCCTTGTGCGTCAAGGTGGGATCGATCGGAGTAGTTGGATGGTTGCGTTGCAAGTGACCCGGACCCGGAGCAGGTTCCCCGTATCCTCGTCAGTTGCCGCTAGAAAATCGAGGGATGCATCCATCCAGATCCGGCGCACGGTTTACTGGTACTAGTACACCAGAACCACGGAAAAAGCCACTGCGTTGTCCGTCTAACCACTACTACTGCCCGTCTCTCACGCGTCGCCTTGCGAGGTCGTTAGTATTTTATGGTATCCTACGGGCCAATGTCCAATAGTCTTGTACTAACACTGAGTATACTAGTCCGTACACCATGCAGTGCTAGAATATGCTGGGAGCAGGCTCGAGGCACTCGTACGCACACGCGGCGGTGGCGGTGGGAGTCCCGGTGCCACGAGAGGGGACGCGGCAATCGAACGCAACCGCGAGATCTCATCCTCACGCGCGGCGGCATGGGCGACGCATGGACCGACAACTCGGTGCCCAGGCCGGGCCGGAGGCCACCGCTCTAGGCCGATTGGTCGATGCCTGGACACGATTCACCTGCGCCCTACATTTGTCGCCGTGCAGCTCTTGGTTGTTCCAGCACGCGCTTTTGAGCTTTTGACCAGGTCTGAAGCGAAGAAAGGAACAAACTGAGAGCTGGTCGTGGGCTCGTGGCGATGTCCTGTGTCCTGTGGAGTGGGGGCAGCTAGCTACTGCAGTTCCGATCGCCGCCTCTGCCGCTGGCACGCCGTTGCGACATGCGAACGCGGCAACGCGGAGGGCCTAGTCCTTGGTTCACATCGGCATGTTCTTACCTGCTCCACACGAAGAGGGATATCGCGCGTTTAGTTGGCCGTCACGCTGCTGCGGCGCGTCCCGCGTTCTGGACTGCCGGTGCACCGCCAATGATTAGTGCAGTTGCGACGGGAGAGGATGTGATGCCGCAGCGGAGCACGGACTATCTTTTTCTTTAAAAAAAAACTTTGATAAAAGGAAGCGAACATCGGACTCGTAAATGTCGTCTGCCAGGGTTCTTGGGTTGCAATTGACATCGGACTAGTAATGCAGACACATGGGCCGCTGGATTTACGGTCATGCGGGTCGTCTGCACTTGCAGCCCATCATCGAAGAAAACGTGTACCTCTCATGTCCATCAGGGTCCAAACTGAATCCGACGGCCCTTTGAAGTGCTGGTGTCTACACGGTTTATCCATCTTACCAAAGCAAATTACTCTTGGCTAAAAAAAGCAAATTACTCCTAAAAATTGTAAAGAAACATTTTGCTTCATTTTTCAAAATTGAACCGCTGGTGTATACACGGTTTATCCATCTTATCAAAGCAAAAAATTACACTGAGCTAAAAAAAAGTAAATTACTCCTAAAAAATGTAAAGTAACATCATGTTATTTCACATTCCAACTTATTCAAGTTTGAATTGCACAACACTATGAAGGAAAACGAAAAGTGACAATTTTTTTCAACAAAGATTTTAAATAACATGTGTGTTTAATATTTCATAATGAGTTTCAAATACAATGTTCTTACAACCATATGAAGCTATACCTAGCAGTATATTATAATTTAGAACCATAGAAACTCTTAACCTTTGACTAAAATGACTAATGATCAACTACAACTTAGGAAAAAAATAAATTTCCCTTAAAATTCACTATAAAATATTATTATTTCATAAATTATAACTTCGTGGAGGTCAAATATGGAATGATATTATGTTCTTTTTCCCTCAATTCATTAAAGACTTCAATCTGTACTAGCTTATATCACAGTTGCATCAATTTATTCGAAATATACCTTTTGAAAGTAAGTTCTAATTATAATCATTCTAAGCATTATATACTCTTTTAGCCTGTTCATTTGTAATAATATATATAACTTAAGTAGTTACACAATCAGTCCTTTCAAAACGTATTCTTTTGATCATACCCTATTTCCAATGGTAACCCATTATTGTTGCGTTACTAGGCCAAATGATATCTTTCAAAAGGAAGATGTGTTAATGGTATGACAACATCAAAGATTATATTCAGTTCTCTGCATATTCTTTATTTACATATTGTCAAGAGGAAATCTACGAACTTAAAAAGCAAGAAGACGCGGACGAGCCAGCAGCTCGGTGGTGAAGGCGCCAGGTTGGCTGCCCACCGGTTGGGGGTTCGATCCCCCAATCCCGCACCAAAAAATCCCTCGCCTTTTCCAGCCAAAGCATTAGGTAAAGACTCGCACATGACTCACACGGCCAGCTGAGTCCCTGTGTATGGTTGGGAGGGGTTCGGGGATTTTCTCGACCTGCGTGAGAAGGTCTTCTTCTTAGCAAATGCCCGGGGCCGTCATACTCCCGTAGGTCGAGTTTTTTTTAAAAAGCAAGAAGACATGCTCATACACCTATATGAAAATTCCAATCCCTCGTCTTCCTTTTCCATTGTCATCATAGCCTCTGTATCTGTATATGTAGCCTTTTGCATATTTGAGAAGTTTTGTACATTCTGCTCCGATATCCATTATTTGCTTGGTACAGACAAATTAATTGTTTGATAGATATTTTTCTTGGACGCATCACGTGTTATGGTTGACAAGTGTTGTTTGAGTTTTACTTATTTGTACAGTGCAACATCTTTGCTATTGATCTTTCTGTCATTCTTGTATTCATCGAAGAATATTTATTGATCACAACATGTCGGAGTACTCAGTATCAATAAACTATAAAAGGACTAATCAACGGTGCCCCTCTCCTGCTCTCCACACGTACACTTCAGCGCTCTACGTTGCCTGTTCCGAGTCATGGCGCACGAATGCAAGCGTCCCGCGTCTGGGAGTGGATGCGCGGAGCTCCCCGGCCGGTCAGACAAGCTCGAGCGACAGTTTTGGTTTGGTCGCCGGGCGGCGCACAGCGCACGCGGATGCGGCGATGGGATGACCACAACAGTGAAAAGGTAACAACTGCAAAAGCATGCGTGCACTATGTTGCAGTGATGGTCCGATGGACCAGCACGAGCGGCACCCCCAGCGAGACGATAATGTTGTTTGTCGAGATGTGCTAATTGGCGAAATCGCACGCCGAGCTTATCTGCCTGTCATTTTCACGGTCTGCCACGCCACCACTTCAGTCTGCCATGTTTTCTTCCAAGCCGCACTTTCGGCCTCAGCCGTGAATCCGATCGACTTTTGTTTTGGGACAGCTTTTTGCTAGATTTGTGTTGACCTTGCATTCTCAAATCTGATCGATCGACCGATCTTCTAGTACATCATGCAGTCGCCTCAGACTATAGTAGTACTAATAGTACTGGTATCATTAGTTACACTTTGGGTATCCACTCGTGCCCCTGGATGAAGTTTGCGACGCTGTAGACGTCGACGTGGTCCTTGGGCACCTGGCTGCTCCACTTGACCCTCTGGCCGCTGGCGTGGAGTCCACCGGGTCCGGCACTGTCAAACTCGCCGTAGTAGAGCGTCTTGAGCGCGAAGTCCCCGCTCCATGGCATCCACCCCTGCGGCTGCACGATCTCCGCGAGCGTGCACCCGACGTACACGGTCCGGGAGTACTCCTTCCAGGGCCGGCCCAGGTACACGCGGTGCACCTCGGGCCGCTGCCTGTACAAGGCCATGTACTCGTCGCTGCCGTTGAGGGAGCATCCGCGGAGCACGATCCCCGTGGGCTGGGCGGGGTCGGTGCGGCCCTGGGCCGTGACGGCGTCGGTCTCGCCCTTCTCGGGCCGCAGCTGCCGGGGCAGCACGATGAGGGCCGTGTCGTGGAGCACGGCGGCGGAGTTGCCGAACACGAAGTCCACCGTGCCGGAGACGCGGCACCGGGTGTAGAACTGGCGCATGGCGTGCGCGTACAGCGTGTCCTGGTGGCCCAGCAGCTCCACCGTGTCCAGCACCGTGCGGTCGCCCGTGGAGCGGAACGCCACGGCCTGGTGCGCGTCGGGACCGGCCGTGTTGGAGATCGTCAGGTCGCGCGCCATGAACCCGTCGCCGAGAACACCTGCACATTCAGTTCAGTGAGCGGCAGAGTAAACGTTAACGCACCGGATCAGCGAGACATTTTCCAGTGAATTCTGCTACACGGACCACCGTTGCCGGTCTCGGTACTCTACGGCTTGGCCTTGAGTATAGGATCTACGACACGCGTCACGTCTTTCTGTTTGTGTAGGGCCGGCCGACCGAAGCACGGGAAAGTTGAGTGTGTTGGTACCCTAGGCGGAGCAGGCTCGTGACGCTACGCCGCATTGTCGCTTCCGGCCTGAAGAGATGCGCTAGCAGCTGTGCAGGTAGGTCGGTGTTACCACTATTGAAAAGTGAGACATTATTGTTTTTTAATACTCTTACTCACGGGATCTATTTGCGAAAATTACGGATAGGAGGTGATAAAATGCGAAGTGCGCAGTGAGCCATGGCCAAATAAACTACGTTTCTCTGGATGCGTCTTTCACTAATGGTCCTATACAAAAGAGACCAGAAGAGACTAGATTTGAAAAGGACTGCATCCAAGGATGTACTAGCATTTGTTTAACACTGAAAATGGAACCCTCTGACCCTCCTCTACTTCGTTCATCTGGACTTTGGAGGGAACTCAGCAGAGCCCCTCATGCACTACGGATGCGGTCATGTGCCATGCCGGACATGGCGTTACCAAAGCTCTACCTAATCCACGGAAAGCGTTTTCGGTGCGAACAAACGGCTATGTTAATGGGTTCATTCACGAGCATTGATTCATGCACGTACGATACCACCGCGGAAGTATACTACCCATTGCAATACGTACGTTATACGTACGAGTAAAGGAGCAAAGAAAGGAAGGGGATCGATAATGTACTGTACCTACGGTAGCCGTGTTGAAGGTGGACACGCCGGGCGTGTCGGCGTTGAGGTCGCCGGTGATGACCGTCTTCCCCATGCCGTCGCCGACGAGGACCACGTTCGTCTTCTCCCACGGCACGCTGACCGTCTCCTTGTACACCCCCTCCTGCACGTGCACCACGAAGGTCCCTTCCCCGAAATCCGGCGCCGCCGCCACCGCCTCCCCCACCGTCTTGTAATCGCACCCTGCGGCGCACACCGTCGCCTTCACGGGGAGCCCCTTGGGCACGCCGAGCGCGTCCTCGTCGGCGGCCTCCTCCGCCGCGGCGGCGGGGGCCAGTAGCCGTCGCGCTCGGTCTGCGGCGGGGCCCACCGCGAGGTGTCGTCGCCGTAGCGCTGCTGCGCGGCGACCATGGAGATGTAGTTGCTGTTGACGGTGATGGTGGCGTCGAGGTAGGCCATGGCGTCGGAGACGGTGCGGGAGAAGTTGACGTACTTGTAGGCGGACCAGCAGTCGTAGAGGTGGAGCAGCGCGGTGGAGGCGGAGAGGAGCGACGGGGACGGCGAAGGGGACAGGCGGTGGGTGGAGAGCGAGAGCATGGTGAGGCAGTTGGTGGCGGCGTTGGTGAGGTTCACATTCGACGAGGATGCGAGGATGGATTTCGCGGTGGAGACGGCGGGCGGGATGCGCGCGCGCAGGGCGGAGAGCGTGGCGGCGAGGAGGTCGGAGGAGGAGGATTCCGCGCCGGCGGTGGAGAGGGTGGAGACGCAGGCGGGCTGGAAGCGGGTGGCCTTGCAGGCGTGGAGGACGGCGGGTGGCGCGTCGTCGGATGAAGCGGGTGGCGCCGCCGGCGACGGGGAGGGGCTGCGTCCGTGGTGGTGGCGGGAGGAGAGGGAGACGGGGAGGTGGAAGAGGAGGACGAGGAGGAGGAGGGGAAGGAGGCGAGCCGGAGGAGGCATTGGTGATGGATTCGGGAGCGCGCCACTGGGGAGGAGTGGAGTGTGTGACTGGGGAACCAGGGGCGGTTTATATCTTGGTGCGGAGACCAGGAAGGACAACGGAGAAGAGAAGGAATGGAAATGGAACTGAAAGTAGGAAAGCAATCATGTAGCGTGAAGTGAATCCTGTCAATTGATTTACCGAATCTGTAATTTGATTGTACTTCCTTTATTTGGTTTGGTTTTCCTTCCTTTACATGTTCTAACACACAGCAACATTAAGCAAAGATTAATCACCTATACAACCATGCACTCGCATGCCAAATTTACAATACCCAAACGGAGCAATTCTACGCCGTGGTAAACCATGTCAAATACTGCTGGAAATTGATCCTCTATAAAATACTGCAGGGACAGAGAAGGATGTTGAAATCTACTAATAGTACGTTAAATGCCGCCCTACTCGTAAGAGCATCTCCAACAGTCTCCCAATAATTCACTCCTAATATGTTAGAACTGGGAGGCTCCTAATACTGTTTTCAAAATTTTAGGAGTGAGTGCTTCAGCAGTCTCCCAATACCTCACTCCTAATAATTTCATCAATTTTATTTTCTCTCTTTCTTTCTCATACATTAACATTATCAAAGTATCAACTTTATTTAATAATAATTAAAACAATTATATCTCAACCACAAATAATTTAATATTCATTAAAATTTCAAATTTAGAATGTACTTTTTAATATAACATGTTGTACATATGAATAAAATACATACATGAAATCCTTTAGTCAATATCAATCTAGTAAAATTTATCTCGTGATTTATGGATGTGCCATTATTTTATATGAATTTTTACAAATATGAGAAATATCACTTTTATGTGGGACCTAGCTATTGGGAGGAGGAGAGAGACTCCCAATCTATTGGGAGAAGAGGGCTGAATATTAGGAGTCTCCCAACAAAAGTTTGGTATTGGGAGGCATATTGGGAGACTGTTGGAGCACTCTCTCACTCCCAATATAACACTTTTTGAGTATTGGGAGGCATATTGGGAGACTGTTGGAGATGCTCTAACGGCTGCTATTGCAGTTCTGCCCGCCTCGGCTTTATTTTCTTTTTTTAGTACGGGAAAAGCGTCAACTCATCGAAGGAGGCTTACGTTACTGTTAGGTTAGTTTGGCATGAGAGCAGTTTGTACGATCTGCGTTGCGACGATGTTTCTGTCAAGAAAAACAAACTTTCTACTCACGGGAAGGGATAATGGTGCAGCCGCATGAGTTTGCCCACGCTACCGTGGCACCGTGCTCCGGGATGGGGTCACGGGGATCACAGCGGAATGGTCGGCGACCCGGGTGGTCACGGGGGATCACAGATCACAGCGAGCGGAATGACCGGCGGGCCGGCGTCCACTGAGGGCAGTAGGACTAGGACCGTTCCAAAGCAACTGCGCATGCCACAATTATCTTCATTTTGCTCAACATCATCTAAAAAAATAAATTTGCTCAAGCCCAACATAAACTGAATGCACAAAATTTTGAAAATGAATTGCTGTTACATACAGATTGCCTGTTGTGGTGTTTTCTATACCTAAGCAAATGATACAGAAACCTATATCTCAGGAGAGGTGCACTCTTGCGCGAGTTAATGGAGGGAAGAAAGATGAATATAGCACAACTTGCCAGAAAATGCTGTTGTCTATGATACTTTTAGGACAAAATAAAAAAGAAAATATCTAGCAGAAAAAGATAGAGTATACCATGTCAACAGTCAGTTACCAAGCCCTCGCCAACCTATCAAATAGGAGGAGAGAAAGCATCAGGACATCATTAACCATATGATGAAGTAACTCATCATCAAGTAAATAGAAGGCACAGATACTTGGACAAAATGAAGGTATCTACATGGACTCTGGAGTAAAACTGCAATTTATTCCTAACAAATGTAAAATAGAAATTCATGGGAAAGTCGATATTCCTGGAATATATAATTTGAGGAAGGGTAATTCAAGATTAAAAAAATGAATTACTAAAGCTTTTGGTGTCTGAATTTACTCATGCATATTAATGAAAGTTCTCCAAAACTGAAACCAGCCCCATTTTAAGTGCTTTGCGATTTTGAAGCACAGATTTAATCATTGTCAGAGATTGTATAGGAAGCGCATCATTAAAATATGTACATTCCATTTATGCAGGGCCTACATTTTTCAGATCTTCTCTTACAATTCCTAGAAATGCAGATTGATTGGTTGGTTCTGTAAAAACTTCTAAAATATCGCCAAAAAAATGCTATCATAAATATTGAGCTTACCATTTGTCAAAAGGTGGGAAAATACTAGTTCGTTCCAGGCATCTGGAACTCCAGGAAGGCACCAATGGCTGCAATCAAGTATGGTATTAGGATGACTCCAAATGCCAATGTGAGCATCACTTCTGAATGCCCCCATCAAAGTCACATTTAGTACGGTGACAGGGACACTCAAATTAGCTACAACATCAGCAAGTATATCCCCGAATTCTCTCCTGTCATCCCCTTTGGCCTCAGCTGTAGGTTGTTCCGTTACTTCACATACCTTTTGAGTTAAGCCACTGTAAATATGAACAATTTAAATGAGTGTTCCTTTTTCACCAATAGACATGTGCACAATGTAAATCTGCTTTTGTTTTTAATAGATGTAACTATAATGACATTTAATGGATGCAACGATCTAATATCTTCAGTTAAACTGCAGGTACTCTGACAATGTGATATATTTTAGTATTATATATAAAAAACAAGAAGTACACATTGGGAAAGAGCTTGTGCTATATGTTAGGGAAACACACCTCCAATGAGACGGTTCATATGTACGGAAGAAGACATGTGTTCGCCTTAAATTGACTCTCTCTTTCACCCATGTAGCCCACGTTTCTAATGCCATTTTGAAAGCAGCATTAATTGATGTTCCCAGTTTGAGCACACCTCCAGACTCAAAATAGCAGCCCCTGTTGCAAGGATAAATCTTGAATTTCCAAGATATAAGAAGTTGACATCAAGGCAATTCTACAAACTGGAACAGGTTGTACCACATGCAGCAAAAATCCCATTAAACGGTAATCAAAATCTCTCAAAGCTAAGCATTCAAAGACTTTACTACAGTTATCAAAATTGTACAAAATCAAATCATAGGAACAAAGAACCAAAGTTATCGTATCACAAGAGTCATGTTACGGTGATGTTGAGATCTCAGAAACATGCAAACAATGTGGTCATCCTGGTTCACATAACCGTTTAAAACCGGCCGGTTATCCCGGTTAACCGGGAAACCGGTCCCGGTCGGTTAGGCGGTTCGACCGGTTAACCTGGGTAAACCGAAGCTAAGTACTGTAGCACTTCGGTTAACCGTCGGTTTTCCCGGTTAACCGGACCGGTTTTTCGGTTCAAAAACCGGCCGGCCAGTTCGGTTTTTTAAACCTTGGTGGTCATTGCTCTTACAAAAAGCTGATCATATCAACAACCCAAAGAACACAGGAAGAAAAAAATCTGAGCTAAGTAAGCATTGAATTCGTATCATCAGAATAATAATGTCCCCTTGGATATTACTTAGAAACTACTGAGGTGATGAATATGATGTATCAACATCAACCAGAATGAACAAGATGAAAGGAGGGGCCTAATATGCTTTAATTTTGCTATAACATCAAGAAACAACTAGAACTGATTCAGCATTGGCTCTCAACGCGATAGCATCGGTCTGACTAGTAACAACTGTTTTAATTTATTTTTATCCTCAGTTCCTCATTAGTTCTGCCACACCTCATCACACTAGTAAAGAGCATGACTTGATCCAAATGTTCTGAAAAATAATACTGTCTAGTCTAAATGGGACTGTTTTAGAAGTTATAAATGCTAAATGGTGACAGCAACTTTAGGAAAAATGCACTGCCTATTTCATTTGCCATGAAGAAAAACATCCATATTCATGGATGGGAACAATGTATAAGTAACTGTTCAGTAACCTTTTTGTTTTATGGATTTAGATAGTAGTGAATTATCTAACAAGAAAGGACATCAAGAATTGAAGATAACTCACATGTCAAATAATTTGCTGGCAGTCCACCAATGCCCAGAATTGAAAATAAGCACATCAGCGTTAGCCCATTTGCTGCTCAAATCATCCAACTTATCAAGCTTGAGGATTGTGCGGACCCTCCTGCGCCCAAGGTGAGGTGCAGGGATCTGCTGCACAAGGAACACAGATCGGTAGAACTCCACATTCAGGTTGAACGACTCAAACCTCACTCCCAAAAATCGGATTGTCTTTGAGATTTGGTTGCCGTTAACCTCATAAACTGTTTTGGGGTCCTCCACCCCTGTCATGAGCATGCAAATGAAGGACTCCCACTGCGTTCGGCTCATGGAGTCCCCCACGAAAACGACCCTCTTCCCTCTAAGCCACTCCAGAACATCCCGGGCACTGAACCGCGGCAAGTTGCAACCCCGCGGCTTCCACCGCCATTTGAGGTACTCTGTATCCTTCCTCCCATTGGCCAGGCAATTGAACCCCCGCTCTGCAAATGGGCACTGGGAACTGTTGTACAGTGGGTACCTCTCGTCCGGCACCCAGCTGCCGTGGAACACATCGCAGGACTCAAGGTTCTCCCCGGTGAAACCGGCGACCGCACGACCCCGGCCCAGGTACCGGAGGACGTAGAGGTAGACCGCGCAGGAGAGCACGAGCCCGACGGATGCCAGGAAGAAGGCTAACGCGATGCGCTCGAACGACGGGCCCGCCGGCGCCGCCCACCAGTTGCGGTGCGCGGACGACCCCGGTGTCGAGACCCGCGGGCTCCCGACGACGCCCCTCGCTGCGAGCCGCACCGATGTGCTCCGGTTGAAACTCCCGCTCACCATCTCACCGCCACCGCCGCCGCAGCCGCGGCCCGATCTCCCATTCCAGAGCACTCCTCTTGCCGAATCGGCTTCAAACCAATTGACTGCAAATCCCAATCAAACCAAAAATGGCTGCCAAACTCGCAGGCACGGGTTACTCCTAATCCAAAAGCTCCGATGAATCCCCTTGATACTCCGGGATTCAAATTAGCCCGGCGAATCGCCTGGATCGAGCAGCGAGGCTGCAATCAGAAGCAGCTCTTGAGATCAGGGAGGTCCAAATCGATTCTGGAGGTGAAAGTTGACGAGAGCCGAAGCAGGAACACGAGGGGAAAGCGGGAACTCACCAGACCCAGACGACTGGAGCTCCCGTCCCCGGCGATCGTCGGGTAGCCGCGCTAAACCCTGAGCAGAGCAGGAAACCGGTCTGGATCTAGCGGGGGTGCAAGGCGCGAACGAATCGCGACCTGCGCGGGTCGTGGTTTGATGAGGTGAGTTGCCTCCCGCGCGGCGCGACGAGGCCAAGTCCGGAGTGGAGGAGAGGTGACGATGGTGGCGACTGACTCGCGGTGGTTGTGGAGTACTAGGTGATTTTTTTTAAAAAAATATTGCTGCTGGTCCAAGGGTGTTCCTGAAATCCCGTAGGTCTGAAGGCAAGGCTGCTGGTCACTGACATATGGGATATGAGAGCATGTCGAACCCACCACACAGTGACCTAGAACCGTGTCCGTGTGGCATCCAATATCTTTTGACTTCCGCGATGCGTGCAGATGATGGAGGAGACCGTGTTGTTCGCGGCGAAGTGAGCAATGTTTCCGACCAACAAATATAGAGGCGTTGGGAGGACGACGAGCCCGAGCCGGCGATGTTGCTGATCACTGCTGCGCGTTGTTGCCGCCTTGCTGCCGGCACGAGCACCAGCAGCCAAACAACACGAGCTGTTGACAGGTGATCCGTACACTTTCTCTTTTTTTTTTTAAGAAGGATACCATTTCGAACGCACACGACACCACTCACACCACACTCACACCTCACGCACGCACGTACGCGTTCGAAACACACGCCTAATCTAGTGATTTCGAGATCCTTCGAGTATGCGGAAACGTACGGTCCCACTAAACACGCACGCGTGTACGTACTCTATTCTATCCAGGACCGAAGCCCGGAGAGACGGAGAAAAATCGCCGAGGTGCTCTCGAGAGCGAAAGCGAAGTTCGTCTTGTGTTGGACCGATCATGGCGGTGGTGGCGTTTCTAGCCGGGCCGGGCTGATTCTTTAGTGCTTTTGAGATTGGAATTTTTTTATTAATAATCAATTTTTTTAATTATTTAATATAAATAACCAGTCAAATCCGCAAAATTGCAAAAATAGTCGCTCTGTCGCCCGTTCAATAGGCGACAGGTACATATCGCCCAACCAAAAGGCGACAAGTGGCATCCGTGGGACCCGTCGTCCAATCGTTGGGCGACAGAAACCTATCGCCCACCGGTTGGGCGACATGATTCGATTGCTATTTTTTTTCGTTTTTTCCCTGCCTTGACACTTAAGCCTCTCTAACGCTCGATTAAAAATACTTTGACAGCTCAAAAATTAATTTCGATTTTTTCTTGTGATAGAGTATACACTGGAGCACCCGTTTTAGCTTTGAAAAGTCCCAAATATGACAACAATTTTAAAATAAAAATTACTAAATTACGATAGTGGTTAAGAAATAATGAATTTTTTCAGTCATCTAAACCTTCTTAAAAAATTATGAAAAAATAATCTAAATTCATTGGATCTATAGTAGTATCAACATCTATTTTTGTTAGGATTAGGTTGTGTTTCGTAATTGTGAGTTGTTTAAATAGTGTTTAAATTGAATTTAAATTCAACTTTAATTGACCATATGTCAAAAAGTGAAAGTGCATCTAGGCCCCTAATTATGGTTTTGAGTGATTGACGTCAATACAATTAAAAAGGACTAATATTCTAAATGAGCTTGTGCGCAGTGCATATCTAAAATTCAATTGAGAGCAAAGAAACACAAAAAGGAAGTGGCCATAATCTCTCATACGTGCAAGTTTTGATAAATGGATCACTCATGCTCAAGATCAAGCTTTGAAGCCTTTTATTTATTTATGTCTTGAGTATAGGAAACACCGTACTATCAAGAGGGACACACAAGTGTGAGGTGTGAAAAATGAAAGTGCTCAAAACTTATTCCAAACACAAAATATCATTTGGAGTCGGACATATCCGACTCACTCGGATATTGGACTCGGACTCCGGAGAGTCGGCCAAAGAAATTCCACATATACTCGGACATATCCGACTCGGGCTCTCCTCTTCTTCAAGTTTGATTCCCCACTCCAATCCTTGGTGGATTTGTGAGAAGATTGAGGAGAAAATCGTTGAGCTTCATCTCCATCTAAAGAGCACTTGATTTCTTCCATCGCCGGTACTTGGTGTGTTTGTTACTCTTGGGGATTCATCCCCTAGACGGTTAGGCGTTACCGGCGAGCTCCCAAGCTTGTGGTTGAGACTCGGGTCGTTTGTATTGCCCCTCCCTTCGTGGAGCTTTGATTTAGTGGATTTAAACCGGCCTTTGTGGCGGTTTGACGAGGTTTAGGGTTGAGAGCAACCCGGTCCTTGGTGGACTCCTCAACGGAGACGTAGGCTTCTTGGTGGAGCCGAACTTCGGTGAAAAATCGTGTGTCTTTGTGTCTCCCCTTTATTTCTTGCAAATTGATGTGCTATAGCTCTAGGGTGTTCTTGCTTAAATTCCTAGATTTACTTGCATAGGTGGCTTGCTTGTTTGTCTTCTTGTAGTCCTAGCTTTCTAGTGTTGCTTGCTGCTTTCTTGTTGCTTTATTTTCACGGATTTGTCCATCTTGACTCCCGTTCCCCTTTCCGCACGAGGGAGTCGGATTTGTCCTACTCTAGTCGGATATTAGTCCATAGTCGGACTTATCCTACTATAGTCGGACATTTGAGTCGGACAAATCTTTCCTGCGTATTTAATTTGTTAAATTAAGTGATTTTCGGGATTATCGCCTATTCACCCCCCTCTAGGCGACTTTCAATTGGTATCGAGAGCGGGTATCTTCGTTGAAGCCTCACCGCTTGAAGATTAAAGATGGCAAATGAGAAAGATGCAACCGTTAGTGGTAGTGGTGAAGCACCACCTAAGGTAACCGGTGAAGGAAGGCATGAAAACTCACCTAGGATGATCTTTGGAGAAGGAAGTGAAAAAGGAATTGCCAAGGATGGAAATGTGCCAAGTGCTTTACCATTAAGCTACAACAAAACACCATACTCCTACAATGACGGAAGAGATGAGCATATTGGACAAGGGTCAGGTAGACTACCATATTTTGATGGTCAATACTTTGATCATTGGAAAACAAAGATGCTTGCTACATTTGAACTCAATGCATCAAAATGTGAGAAGTGTAACTCAAAATGGATTCTTGTGGGAATGTAGAAGCAAGCCAACCGCACAAGACTTGTTCAATGTAAGATGCAATGTGGCGGCGGCTAGTGCTCTAGTATCCGCACTTAGTCCCGCTGAGTATGAGAAGGTAACCGGATTGGAGGATGCCCATCAAATTTGGTTGAAGCTTGAATTGGTTCATGAGGGCATTGATAGTGTGAAGGAGTCTAAGCTAGAAGGGCTTAGAGAAGAGTTTAACTACTTTGTCATGAGGACGGATGAAGGGCCAAGGGAAGCCCATGATAGGATGATGAGGATAGTTAACATGAGAAGAGCACTTGGAGAGAAGGTGTTGGACTTGGATGTGAATAGAAGGTTACTACAAGCATTGCAAGCATGGGATGCAAACATAGTGTCCAACATAAGGGACAAAGATGGCTTTAGATACTTTACCACCGATGAAGTGATTGGAAAGGTGCTTTCCCAAAAACAGCAAATTGATCAAGGGAATAGAATCAATGCTTTGCTTAGAGACAAGGAAAAGGCTAGTGGGAGCAAGAATGATTTGGCTCTCAACGCCGAACAAGAAAAGAATAAGAAGGTGGTTGAGGAGAGTGATGATAATAGTGATGATGAGATGGCTCTCTTCGTGAAAAGATTCAACAAGCTCATGTCAAAGAGAAGCTTCAAGAAGGATGATCAAGACAAGAGCAAGTCAAGAAAGGCCAAAAACAAGTGCTACATTTGTGGAGACAAAGGTCACTTCATGGCGGAGTGTCAGGAAAACTACAAGAACAAGCAAAACAAGAAGGGTGACAAGAAGTACAAGAAGCATAGAAAGTACCGTCGGGGTGAAGCACACATTGGGCAAGAGTGGAACTCCGATGGATCATCCTCCTCCTCAGAGTCGGAATCCGATGAAGAAAAGGGAGGCATTGCTTCACTTGCTATAGGGCTAACACCGACCAACTCCTCCTTGTTTGGAAGCTTGACCGATGATGAAGATGATGCCGGTCACAAGTGCTTGATGGCCAAAGGCTCCAAGGTAAACACTAATGCTAGTTCTCAAATTCCTAACATGTTTGATTTGTTGGACATTATTGAGCAGGAAAAGGAGAACAATGAGAGGCAAGAGGAGCTTCTTGAGAAACAATAAGAAATGCTTGTTCAAGAGAAGCAAAGAGTGTTTGAACTTGAGAAGCTCCTAGAAGTCGAGAGGAAGAAAAATGAGGACTTGATAAAGCCTCTCAAAATGGTTGAAGATGAAAATGTGACACTTAAAGTCACAAATGTGTCACTTCAAGAGAAGTGTGATAACTTACAAAAGGATCACAACTCTCTTAAAGTGCAATTTGAGGAAATTAAGTGTAACACTACTTCCTCTCAATCTTCGTCTTGCCCCCATCTAGCATTGAGTGTTCTAGGTGCGTCAAGGTTGATGTTGAAGCTTGCACAAGACACATCAAGACCATTGGTGATTTGAAGAAGCAAGTGCAAGAGCTTCAAGACCAAGCACAAAAGAAGAAGAAGGTCATTGATGACGCCAAGGCCGAGTATGCAAGGGGTGCATACACCAATGTGAGACGGTCACATGTAAAGGATGGCATTGGGTACAAGCAAGGTGTCAAGCACAATGCAAGAATCAACAAGAACGGCACCGAATTCATCAAGTTCACCAAAGAGAGTGGACACCAAAAGAAGCAAGTCAAGACGGAGAAGCAAATCAAGAATACTAACAAATCTTCTCTTATTTGTGATTTGCGTACTAATGTGCCTAACCCCTCTTGTGCTCTCTTTAATGATTTTGATGCGACCTATGTGCTAATGAGAAACAAGTATGGTCGTGTCTATGCGAAATATGTTGGGCCACGCAACAAGACACACAAATCTTGTGTGTGGGTGCCCAAGGCACTTGTTACTAATGTGAGAGGACCCAAACAAATTTGGGTACCTAAAAACAAAGCATAAATTGTTTTGTAGGAATACTCCTCCGGTGGCTCATCATGGGTGGTGGATAGTGGATGCACCAATCATATGACCAGGAGACAAGAAAATGTTCGAGTTATTCGAGCCAAGCAAAGAAAGAAATGAATATATCACCTTTGGAGACAATGGAAAAGGCTATGTGTTGGGATATGGTAACATTCCTTTAACTTTTCCGCATTCTCTTTCGAAGGTTATGCTTGTGGATAACGTTGACTTCAATTTGTTGTCTATCTCACAACTTTGTGGAATGGGCTACAATTGTTTGTTCAACGACAAGGGTGTGATTGTCTCAAGGAGAAGTGATGGCTCGATTGCTTTTGAGGGTGTGCTCAAAGGGAAGCTTTATGTTGTGGATTTTACCGCGGATAAAGCCAAACTTGACACATGCTTAGTTGCAAAGTCCGACATGGGATGGTTGTGGCATAGACGACTAGCCCATGTCGGTATGAGAAATCTTCACAAACTCCAAAAGGGCGGTCATATCCTTGGACTAACGGATGTTTGCTTTGAGAAAAATAAAATTTGTAGTGCATGCCAAGCCGGAAAACAAGTTGGAGCACCACATCCATCCAAGAACATAGTGACAACTACAAGACCATTGGAGATGCTACACATGGATCTTTTCGGTCCAATCGCCTACATAAGCATTGGCGGTAACAAATATGGACTAGTTATTGTTGATGATTATTCTCGCTTCACGTGGGTATTCTTTTTGTGTGATAAAGGTGAAGTGAAAGATGTACTCAAGACATTCTTGAAAAGAGCACAAAATGAATTTGAAGTGAAGATCAAGGCCATAAGAAGCGACAACGATGCAGAGTTCAAGAACACTCAAGTTGAAGAGTACCTTGACGAGGAGGGCATCAAGCATGAGTTTTCGGCACCCTACACACCGCAACAAAATGGGGTGGCCGAAAGAAAGAACCGCACTCTCATAGAGATGGCAAGAACCATGCTTGATGAATACAAGACCTCCGATCGCTTTTGGGCCGAAGCAATCAACACCGCATGCCATGCCTCAAATCGGTTGTATCTCCATCGACTCTTGAGGAAAACGCCATACGAGCTACTAACCGGTAAAAAGCCTAACATCTCGTACTTTCGAGTTTTTGGGAGTAAATGTTTCATGCTCAACAAGAAACCCAAGACTTCAAAGTTCTCCCCTAAAGTTGATGAAGGTTTCTTACTTGGGTATGGGTCAAATTGTCACGCCTATCGTGTCTTTAACAAAACCACCGGTTGCGTTGAAGTTTCACGGGACGTGACGTTTGACGAATCTAACGGCTCTCAAGGGGAGCAAGTTGTTATTAACAATGCAGATGTTGAGGCTCCTAGGAAAGCAATCAAAAGGATGGCACTTGGTGATGTGAGACCGCAAGAACCGCAAAATGATCAAGATCAACCTCCCCCTCAAGTCAAGACCAACCATGCACAAATCATGATCAAGTTGATCAAGATCAAGAGGTTGGCAATGAAGATCATGCTCAAGGACAAGATGATGAACCCATATCGCATGATCAAGAGGTTGAACAAGACGGCGGTCAAACAAGCTCACATCCACCACACCCAAGAGTGCATCAAAGTGTGCAACGTGATCACCCAGTGGAACAAATTCTTGGTGACATAGAAAAGGGGTAATCACTCGTTCTCGTGTTTGCAATTTTTGTGAACATTACTCTTTTGTCTCTTCTTTGGAGCCATTTAGAGTAGAAGAAGCACTCGAGGACTCGGATTGGGTGATGGCCATGCAAGAGGAATTGAACAACTTCACAAGAAATGAAGTTTGGACATTAGAAGAAAGACCAAGAAGCAAGAATGTTGTGGGCACCAAGTGGGTGTTCCGCAACAAGCAAAATGAAGACGGCGTTGTAACAAGGAACAAAGCAAGATTGGTGGCAAAAGGATATTCACAAGTAGAAGGATTGGATTTTGATGAAACCTATGCCCCGTGGCTAGGCTTGAGTCAATAAGAATACTACTTGCCTTTGCCACTCACCACAACTTCAAGTTGTATCAAATGGACGTGAAGAGTGCTTTCCTCAACGGACCAATCAAGGAAGAAGTGTACGTGGAGCAACCACCGGGCTTTGAAGACCCCAAGTACCCTAACCATGTGTACAAACTCCATAAGGCGCTCTATGGGCTTAAACAAGCACCAAGAGCATGGTATGAATGCCTTAGGGATTTCCTTTTGAAAAAGGGTTTTAAAATGGGCAAGGCCGATGCAACCCTCTTCACTAAGCGTTTTGATTATGATATATTTGTGTGCCAAATTTATGTCGATGACATAATATTTGGTTCTACTAATCAAACGTTTTGTGATGATTTTAGTAAGATAATGACAAGGAGGTTCGAGATGTCTATGATGGGAGAGTTGACATTCTTTCTAGGATTTCAAGTCAAGCAACTCAAGGAGGGCACCTTCCTATGTCAAGCCAAGTACACTCAAGACATATTGAAGAAATTTGACATGGACAAGGCAAAGCCCGCCAAGACGCCCATGGCTACTAACGGCCATCTCGACCTCACCAAGAAAGACAAGCCAGGTTGATCAAAAGGTTTATCGCTCTATGATCGGCTCTTTGCTTTATCTTTGTGCATCTAGGCCCGATATCATGCTTAGTGTGTGTATGTGTGCACGTTTTCAAGCCGCTCCTATGGAGTACCACATGGTGGCCGTTAAAAGAATTCTAAGATATTTGGTGCACACACCCAACCTAGGGCTTTGGTACCCCAAGGGTTCAAAGTTCAACCTAATAGGCTATTCCGATGCGGATTATGCCGGGGACAAAGTGGATAGGAAGAGTACCTCGGGACGTGCCAATTCTTGGGTAGGTCTCTAGTGTCATGGTCATCCAAGAAACAAAATTCCGTTGCCCTTTCCACGGTCGAAGCGGAGTATGTGGCAGCCGGTAGTTGTTGTGCACAACTACTATGGATGCGACAAATTCTAAGGGACTATGGTTACAAGTTGAACCGTATTCCACTCCTATGTGACAACGAGAGTGCCATAAAGCTAGCTTACAACCCCGTTGAGCATTCGCGCACAAAGCACATAGACATTAGACATCACTTCTTGAGATATCATTCTATCAAAGGGGATATTGAAGTGAGTCATGTGAGAACCGATGAACAATTAGCCGATATTTTCACCAAGCCACTAGACGAAGGCCGTTTTTGTTATTTAAGGAGTGAGCTAAATATTCTTGATTCTAGTAATGTGGCTTGAAGGCTTGCATATCTGCTTGTGACTTAGAGTAATTGTTTTTGAAAAATAAAATTCTTGAAAAATCTTGTATGTTTTGTTTTTCGAAATTATTTGGTTCTTGATCTTTGGATCATGCGGATTTGGATGTAATCATTGTTGGAATGATTGATTGTAGCTGGCTACATCCAATGAAGTTTTTAGCACATGTCCTTAAGTTTAATTGAGATCAAGAGAGAAAAGAGTGAAGGATCTTTCTGCTCCTGGAGCAAGGCGATTAAAACCGCAGAGTCGGATTTATCCGACCCGGTCGGATTTATCCGACTATCCCTCGAGAGTCGGACATTGTCCGACGGAGTCGGACATATCGACTCCGGACCCTATAAGCCCGAATCCAACTTACCCCCTTCACCCTAACTCCCTCATTCAAACTCCAACTTTCTCTCTCCTCTCCAAACGGCGGCGCGAGCTCTCCACCGGCGATCTCCCTCCTCCACCGGCGATTTGGTGAGATTTGTGGGGGAAAGGCTCCTCCTACTCGGACTCTATCCGACTCCCTTGTTGGCCTCAAGGTTTTTCCCCTAATCCCATCTTTTCACCTAAGGTTTAAAGTCAACTTCCATGGATTAGGTGCTCTAGTGTTTCCCACTGCCTAGATGTTGCATAGATGTTGTTCCTAGGATGCTATAGATGCTCTAAACGCAATATGGCTAGGAATGTGCGGTAGATCTATGCGGAATAGCGATTTTAGTAAAAATCCTGTTGTAGTCGGACATGTCCGAGTGAGTCGGATATATCCAGGCTCCCTCGACTAGTCGGATTTTGTCCGACCCGGTCGGACATATCCGACTCCAACAGAATTTTCACTAAAGTTCGAAATTGTGCATTACTTCTATCCAAACTCAAATGTCTATGCTATCCATCTCATACCATTCCTTGTTTATCTTTTGTCGGCATGGGTCGTTCGTCTACCAATCCCCATCCGGAAAAGAGGGCAAAAGTTGCTTGGAAAGAAAAGGAGTAGAACCATCCATCTTCCCATTGTTGAACCAAGGGAAGAAGAGGAACCCACGAGATCCGCGAGGAGATGAGGGATGTGGTGATCCATCCCGGAGTTGACCGTGTGATGATTGACTATATCAAAGGGGTGAGGCGGCGGCAAGCTGAAGCAAGAGAGATGAACTGGTTTGACATGGAACGGGAGTCTCTAGACAACCGTTTCCGGTCTCACTTTCACACGGATTGGTACATGTGTGCCTACGGGAGCAAGGTGAAGCCCACGGTGCCAATGCGGTACATAGATTGGGACTACATGTCAAGCGAGGCACACGACTTTGTTTGATGAGGTCATTGCTATGTGTGAGTTTCATGGACTCAAGGAGATCATGTGCTTCAAGTATGATTGGAACCGGGAGATAGTGTGTCGGTTCTACTCCACTGTGTATTTTGACAAGAACTTGGGCAGGTTTTGGTGGATGACTGATGGAGAGAAGCTTTCTTGTACCTTCGGTAGATTTGCAAACATTCTTGGATTGAGGGACACAATGAACGGGGATCTTCGCTTGCATGATTCGGATTCTCTCAACCCGGAGCTCATGAGGTACATGTATGAGGATGAGGACACGTGCAAGCCACCCTTTGCTCACGGTCTCAAGCCTCTTTATGTGGTCTTGCACGGGATGCTTCGCCTCACTCTCTCACCTAGGGGTGGCAATGCGGATCATGTTGCATCATATGCCAAGGATTTATTTCATATCTTACCCACTCAAAGGAAATTCAATGTGTGGGACTTTATCTTCGATGAGATGTGGCACTCGCTCCGTGGACGCTAGACGTGCTTGTGTGTATGCACCTTTTGTGATGTGCATGATTGAGAAGATCTCCAAGAAGACTTTCAACAAGGACTGCACGCACAAACCCCTTCGACCTAGGATGCCGGCCAATGCTCCTAAGACTTCATCTCGGGGTATACCTCCGGTTGCTCCAGCTGCTCCTGCTCCCGCTCGGACCCGTTCTTCGGCTCCTAGCTCTAGCACGGCTCCTCGTCCGGATAGAGCCCGTGGTCGTGGTGCTAGCACGAAGAGCAAGAGCGCTCTCTTCAAGATGCTTAAGGGTCTCTTCGGCATGTGCCGGCGGATTGATGCCAAGGTGGACGAGTCTTAAGCGAGGATAATGAGGTGATAAAGGCAAGGCGGAAGATTATTCTTGATCATCTTCGAGATCACTTCTCCTAGAGTTCCCTCTCCGAGCCCGCACTCTGCTCCTCCTCCAGTTGAGTATCCTTGGGACTCATTCACCCCGGATGAATCTCTCTACTTTGGCTACTTTCCACCACCACCTTTCTCTTCGAGTCCCGCTTTCACCACGGCTCCCACCGGCCCTAGCACCGGTACCTCCACACACACTCGGTTTCACTATGAGGAGGATGAGCTCGTGGCGGCGGCTTCTGCGGAAGAAGAAGAAGAAGAAGAGGAAGAGGCTGAGGATCCCAAAGGCAAGGGCCTCGCTGTGGAAGAAGAAGAAGAAGAAGATGACGACGACGACGACGAGGATTGGGACGATGATGAGTAGGCTTCCTCTCCTCCTTTTTGGTGTTTTGATGCCAAAGGGGAGAAGTAAAATTCCCGAGTTTCCGTTGTGAGTAGAGCAAGTGAGAGTTGCTCTTGTATCTTGTTTTACTTTATGGACATGTTGCTACTTTTGAGTTGTAATCGTGGTGAACTATGTGGTGTGTCTTTATTTGTAATAACCCGTTTTTAATTATTTATGTGATAAGCTATGCTCTATGAATGATGGATGGTGTAATGTTTTTTTGTTAATTTCTAGTTGCATTTGTGTGATTCACATGTCATATGCATAGTTGTTGTCCTTTTGTATTATATGCCTTGTGAGTAAAATGCATGGAAGTAGGGGAGCTCTCTTGTTTTCTCTCAAAATATGTGCTTTTGGTTTTAAAATGACCAAATATTGAATTCAACTCATGCACACATTTAGGGGGAGCTCTCTTCTACTCGCTCTCTTATTCAAGCTCTTTTTACATTTAATTGTGAATTTTAGTTGTATTGTCATCAATCACCAAAAAGGGGAGATTGAAAGTGCATCTAGGCCCCTAATTATGGTTTTGAGTGATTGACGTCAATACAATTAAAAAGGACTAATATTCTAAATGAGCTTGTGCACGAGTGCATATCTAAAATTCAATTGAGAGCAAAGAAACACAAAAAGGAAGTGGCCATAATCTCTCATACGTGCAAGTTTTGATAAATGGATCACTCATGCTCAAGATCAAGCTTTGAAGCCTTTTATTTATTTATGTCTTGAGTATAGGAAACACCGTACTATCAAGAGGGACACACAAGTGTGAGGTGTGAAAAATGAAAGTGCTCAAAACTTATTCCAAACACAAAATATCATTTGGAGTCGGACATATCCGACTCACTCGGATATTGGACTCGGACTCCGAGAGGCGGCCAAAGAAATTCCACATATACTCGGACATATCCGACTCGGTCGGACAGAGAGTCGGACTCCGGAGCGAAACCCAACTTCTTGAAACCCTAGGAGTCGGACAATCCGACTCGGTCGGATATGTCCGAGTATCCGACTCCACGGGAGTACTCGGACATATCCGAGTTATGTCGGATTTAAGACTCGGACTCCGAGAGCGAAATCCATTCTTTCGAAACCCTAGCGAGTCGGATTTATCCTACTCACTCGGATATATCCGAGTCGGATCCGAGCCAACGGCTCTTTTGAGTGCCCCGGCTATAAAAGTGGACCTCGTCCACTTTTGGCGGTTGGCACTCCCCACATTCTCAAAAATACTCCCCAACTCACTCAAGCTCTCCTCTTCTTCAAGTTTGATTCCCCACTCCAATCCTTGGTGGATTTGTGAGAAGATTGAGGAGAAAATCGTTGAGCTTCATCTCCATCTAAAGAGCACTTGATTTCTTCCATCGCCGGTACTTGGTGTGTTTGTTACTCTTGGGGATTCATCCCCTAGACGGTTAGGCGTTACCGGCGAGCTCCCAAGCTTGTGATTGAGACTCGGGTCGTTTGTATTGCCCCTCCCTTCGTGGAGCTTTGATTTAGTGGATTTAAACCGGCCTTTGTGGCGGTTTGACGAGGTTTAGGGTTGAGAGCAACCCGGTCCTTGGTGGACTCCTCAACGGAGACGTAGGCTTCTTGGTGGAGCTGAACTTCGGTGAAAAATCGTGTGTCTTTGTGTCTCCCCTTTATTTCTTGCAAATTGATGTGCTATAGCTCTAGGGTGTTCTTGCTTAAATTCCTAGATTTACTTGCATAGGTGGCTTGCTTGTTTGTCTTCTTGTAGCCCTAGCTTTCTAGTGTTGCTTGCTTGCTTTCTTGTTGCTTTATTTCCACGGATTTGTCCATCTTGACTCCCGTTCCCCTTTCCGCACGAGGGAGTCGGATTTGTCCTACTCTAGTCGGATATTAGTCCATAGTCGGACTTATCCTACTATAGTCGGACATTTGAGTCGGACAAATCTTTCCTGCGTATTTAATTTGTTAAATTAAGTGATTTTCGGGATTATCGCCTATTCACCCCCCTCTAGGCGACTTTCAAAAAGTAACTCCTTTAAGCGTTATCATATTAATAATGATTATCAAATAAGACATTATGAGGAGTTACTTTTCGAAATATGGTCAATTAAACTTTAAATTTAAATTCAAATTTGAACACTATTTAAACAACTCGCAATTACGAAACACAACCTAATCCTAACAAAAATTGATGTTGATACTACTATAGATCCAATGAATTTAGATCATTTTTTCATAATTTTTTAAGAAGGTTTAGATGACTGAAAAAATTCATTATTTCTTAACAACTATCCTAATTTAGTAATTTTTATTTTAAAATTGTCGTCATATTTGGGACTTTTCAAAGCTAAAACGGGTGCTCCGGTGTATACTCTATCACAAGAAAAAATCGAAATTAATTTTTGAGCTGTCAAAGTATTTTTAATCGAGCGTTAGAGAGGCTTAAGTGTGAAGGTAGGAAAAAAACGAAAAAAAAATAGCAATCGAATCCTGTCGCCCAATGAGTGGGCGATAGGTTGTCGCCCACCGGTTGGACGATGGGTCCCACGAGATGCCACTTGTCGCCTTTTAGTTGGACGATATGTACCTGTCGCCCATTGAACGGGCGACAGAGCGACTATTTTTACAATTTTACAGATTTGACGGTTATTTATATTAAATAATTAAAAAAATCGATTATTAATAAAAAAAAATTCTTTGAGATTGAGCCGCAGGGTTCGAGGAGAAAAAGCGAAGCTTTTGCAAGGCCTGGGCTAGGGCTAGTTTGGTTCATGCCCTCCCAGGCAGCTTGCCCATCAGGCATCCATCGCAGCCTCGGGCGTGTGAAATCGGACGCCTGAGCATGGTGCCTGGCTCAGGCACGTTTGCCAGGGCGTCATCCAAACTAGCCC
>JAUNZO010000074.1:0-41777 GCA_031894775.1 Chloris gayana | reverse complement strand
CCGTCTCCATCTCAGCCGTCGTCGCCATGTTATTCCAGAACGAAGAGGATCTCTCTACTGCTAGTCCCCTGCTGCTGCTATTGGGTGTGAGGTGGCGGCGGGTACTGGCTCGAGTCGGACCAGGAGGCCGTGGTCGCCGGGTATGCCAGCGCGCTCTCCCAGCTCCACTCCGCCGCCGCCGCCTCGCCTTGGTACTGCGAGTCGTGCGACGAGGACGAGTAGTAGTGCCCCGAAGCAGAGGACGGCACCGTGGCCACCGAAACAGAGGAGGTAGGGAACGAGTAGTAGGAGCCCAGGAAACCGCTTGCGTTCCCACCACCGCCGTAAGGATTGCTGCTGCCCATGGAGCCGCCGCCACCGTACGGATTGCTGCTCATCACGCCACCGCCGCCGCCGTAAGAGCTGGCCATGCCACCGCCGCCGCTGCCGCTGCCGTAGATGGGAAGGAGATTGCCTTGATTGCCGGCCGTCGCCTGCAGAAGCATCTGGTAGCGCAGGTAGTCCGAGGTTGAGCCCTGGGAGGCGCCGCCCCCGTAGACGGCCGTCGGAGATGTCGAGGCCGCCGTGACGATCGGCGCCGCCGCCGCCGCCGTTGACGCCGGGTGGAGACGCGCGTCCTCGGGGAAGTTGAGCTTGGCGCGGCTGCCGCGGAACCGGAGCGCCGCCTCGTCGTAGGCGCGCGCCGCGGCCTCGGCCGTCTCGAACGTGCCGAGCCACACCCGCGCCGCCTTGTGCGGGTCGCGGATCTCCGCCGCCCACTTGCCCCACGGCCGCTGCCGCACGCCGCGGTACCGCCGGCGCGGCGTGTCGGGGGCGTCCGCCGTGTTGGTCGCCGCCGCCGCCATCGAGTGGTGGTGCTCCTCCATGGCCGCCGCGCTCTGGGTGTCCGAGCTCTGCTCCGACGCTGCACAATTTATGCACACCGCAAACGAGGAGTCAGCACAGGGAATACGCGCGCGCGACGAAGCGTGATCGGCTTTGAACACTTGCTAGGTTTATGTAGGATTAGCGCCGCTAGCAGAACATTTTTGCATGTGAATGCGACGTCGCACTACAACATGCGAATCTGATGTTGCAAGCAAGCAAGTAGAACGCGTTGATCCCCATCGCCGACTAAGTTATATTCTTGGAATGAAGTAGAAAGCAGTAGAAAAGGCAAAGCAAAAAGGCAGCACTTCAAAACAAAACGGCAAAAGGGGAAAACAAGCCTCACAATTACTGTATTTTGTTTACAGCTTTCCTTTTGTCTTCTGGCTTCTCAGGAAAGTAATTAAGCTCAGTGAAGTGTACCTTTGCTGGCAGCCTTAACTAAATGCTCTGTTCTCTAGTAAGAGGAAGCATACCACGCATGTACCTTAACTTTGAAGTCTACGCGTTACGCAAGCACAGCACGCGTATAATTGTGGCGTGGCGATGCAACGCACCGAATCAACGGATCCGCATAGCTGTATCCTTGTTGCGTTGCGGAGGGTGCAGTGAATTCATTCCTCTCGTGACAAAGAGTTGTTAGGGTGATGGTGAATGGCGTACAACTGTGAGCAGGCAGGGTGTGTGTGCAGTCCAGATATGGTTTGTTCATTTCTTATGTCAGCAGCGCTCCAGATATGATGATGCCCTGTGCCCTGCCCTTTCATGTGACTCAGTTGCGTCAAACGCTTTGGCACTACCACGCAGACGTATGACAAGTTTAGCATACACTATTATACTGCTTTGCAAATGTGTATCCTGAACGCTTTCTCTTTGTTTTTTCGTCTCTCATTTCCGACCAATCCTTTTCCTCCCAGCATTTATGTGTTTACCAAGATATTTCACTCAAATAGAAAGAGATAAGCACATCTTCTCAAGCAAACCAACCAGATGTTTGCGTGTGACTCGGACGATGAGAACAAAACTTGAAGACAGAGAGATGCAATGGATAACAGCGGAGGCAAGAGACTGGAGACGAACGAATATGCTAAAACCATGTCCATACACCGAGGTTTGTCTACTTTAATAAAGATGATATTTGAATACCGAAGAAGCCAAAATACCAAGTTGCCTTGTGCATAGTACTAGTAAAGCTCTTTTCTGGAAAAGAGAAAAGTCTATCCGGTAGTACTATACTGCAGTCTGCAGACAGAACAAGCGTTCAACATACCCGCGAGCTTAAAATAGATTGCATATGCCTGCCACGTCGTGAACAGAAACAAAAACTACGGCAGAAACAAGCAGGCAAAACTTGGGCCGAGCTACGGCAAAAGCAAAGCATGGAAGAGCTCGGCAGTAAGCAACAAAACCACGGCAAAAGGGAGCATGGTGCGAAGCTGGGCGGTAGAGCTGGTTTACCTGCGAACTCCGGCGATGTCGCGCCGCCCGGGTACCTCCCCATCTCGCCGCCGCCGTACATTGCCTGCTCCTCCCGGCCGCCCCCACGGCGCAGCGCCGCCCGCCACCACATGGGTCAGCGCCGACACCATCGTCGACAGCTCCTGCTCTTGGTAGTAATCGGACATGATTCCGGCCGCCATTGCCGCCGAGGCTGCTGCTGCGCCGCCCTCGTCCTGCTGCTTCACCGGCCAGCCCGCGCCGCCACCGCTTCCACGTGGGTCCGCCAGGTCGAAGCACATCAACGTCGTCGCACGCGCATGCAAAACGGACCTCTCCTTCCCAGATAAACACGCAGAGTCGTCGCGAGGGCAGGCACCTATCGCATCAAACCTGTTCAACCCTTCGAATATTTCAGACGACGACTTATACAGATATATAGGGCGAAGCAGCAAGCAAACGAACGGTGTGCTTGTGCTTACTGAAATTATTATTCTTTTGGAAAAAAGAAGAAAATGAGCTCGCAACGTGTCATAATGGCTAAGCCGTCTCAAAAAGTTCGGTTCAAACGAGCTGACGCTGCCCCGAGCCCACGAGGAGCTTCTGGCACCGGAACGGTGAAAAGCTGCAAAGGTTTCACCAAGGTTGCTCGTCCCGTCGATGCCTGCAACAGCAGCGGCCGTTACTCTTCCCGAGATTTTACGGGTTCACACGGCCCCTGTTTGACCACACCGGCACGGCAATTTTATTTACCAGGGACGATCAGGTGTGCCATCTGCGGATAAATACGAGTCTCCGCGTTCGTATTTATGTATGGCTGAGGCGGGATAAATACGCTGTTATTAATTACTCGCAGCGCGTGGTAAAGCGCATGCGGATTACGCTGTGCCGACATGGCGCCCGGCCTTTTGCTGGGAGCGAATGAACGAATGGCTGAGGCGGCGTGGCGCTCTGTCCCTCTCTGCTCCGGTACGTGGTTCACGCACCTGGCCGGTTGACGGGGTCAGCGCGAACCCCTCGCTGGCGCCACGCACGTAGGCGACCTACTTGCTTGCTCTCATCTAAATTTGCATCCTTTTCGTGTTCCAGAGTTTTGATCGTTTCTTCGGACAAAATTTCAAGGGTGCCGGTAAACTTGCACTCGTGCGCAACTTTTTCTCCAGGATGCTGCACGAGGATGTCGATTGTCCGTTAGTTTACCAGCCGTCGAGGGTGGAAACGTTCCTTTGTGATAATATGATATACTCATTGGCCAGATAGACGGTCAATGTTTAAAGAACAAACAAATTGTTTTTGCGTTGACTTTTTCTCCATCGTTAGGCATGTGTGGAACCATGTCAACTTTCTTCAATTTTTTAACCGTGGTTCTTATATGTTCTCTGGAAGAATATTCTTGTTCCTCACCTAGCTCTCACCTAGCTATTTGGAAGAAATACATTCGCTTGTGACTTGTGCGGTGTTGCTGCTCGGAAAAATTTGCTTTGGAACTCATGAGTTAGCTGCCAACCCACTATTGTTCCACGATTCTAGAGAGTATGGTTGGATAGATAGTAGGAATCCTCGATCCATAATGGCCTTATTGATTCAAAGGTATCTAGTTGAATACCCATCATTTTTTTAAAGAAGAAAAGGTGTACATACTGTACGAAAAATTGGCTTTCTTATCATTTTGTTGTCTATCTCTATCTTTTGTTTAGGCCACATATTACCAGCTTAGGGTTATTTAGCACTCATTTTTTCATTTATTGCTATTACCAGCTTAGGAGTATAAAATTTGAATCACCATGGTCAAATTTTTGTTTCTCTCTTGGTTTCACCAATAGGCCATGTAATAGGGTTGCCTTACGTGTACTAGGCAGGCATGGAGAGACCAAGATAGGGTGGAGGGCATAAAGCTCCAACTTCCATTGCGCCATTTTTAGTTAATAAAGCTCTTATCTTTCTCTTAAAAATGATTTTCTTGTACGCAGCTAAACAAGAGGTTCACATTTGGTTTCAAATTTATAAAACTCAGGACCTTTTTATTTAAAATTTAATATAAAGAACGGAGTGACCTAGCTTAAAACTATTTACCCATCCATAGCTCAAGACCTATGGATTTCTGGAACTAGCAATGATCAGCTGAAAAAATCCATCAAAGTTCAGAGCTTGAGCTAACTACGCCATATAGATCGAAGGGAAAATAAATTTTATTGACGGTTGTTTCTTATTATACAATTTGATAATTCTACATTTAGGAGCATGTTGGTGTTAGTATGATTCCAATCTGGCTGGCGTTGATATACTAGAAGCCGGTAGAGCTAGCATTGGACCATAGACCATAGCCCATAGGCGTGCGTGACGCAGATCAGCCCTTGTACACAACTTGGCGACGCAAGTTGGTACCGAGACGTACTACCGTTGGTACCACACGGACCACACAAGTCCTCGGACATGCCATTTCGCGACTCGTACGGCCGCGTGGCTGAAACAGAGCATCGGAACGCAGAAATCCAAAACCCGGGCCGCGCGATTCAGCTCGTCATCCTGGCGCGTGTGGTTCGTGGCGAAATTGGCACGGCGCCGGAGGGCCTTACGAGGTAGCCACGCGCTGCCACCCGCCTTGCCCGCTGGTCGTCAGGCGGTGGGGATCGGCAACGACTGATGTACGCGCGGCTGCGCTGCCGGCCTCCGAGCCGTTGGTTCCGGGTGACGCGGAGCGCTGGTGGCCGTCAGCGCCGGTTTGGCCCCGGATCCCCCTCCCGCCGAGCGAAGTCGGCGCGGCCCCGGTTCGTGGCTTCCCCACTGCCGTCGCCGAATCATTTTTGGCACGAGCGGCACCCGTGTCTTCCGTGGGTTGGGCACCTGGGAGAGAGATGATGAGGAGGAGTCGGCGCGAGTGCCCTCGTCGTCACATCACTCGATCGGCGTTACCAGCATTCTCCGCGCCACTAATTTCGCCCTGCCACGTTCTTCGCGCATGTCTGTCAGGTTCCCGATAGGACAGAAACTGGATGCTCGCTTCGCGCGTGCTTAGCACCGATCAGGACCGAGTCATCTGAGTGGCCGGGTACATGTTATTATTGGGATGTGACGGTGACGTGTGATCGAAAAAGCTGGATGATCCGGTCATGTGCACCCCCTGTTTGGCTAAACTTTTCCGTGCAATTCTTGACGCGGCCACTAGCCGGCTACTGTAGGACAAGTGCGGGGTTTGTGTGGCTCGATCCGGGGGCCGGACGCTTGTTTTAATTTGCCTGCTACTCTCGACGCGAACGCCCAATTCTACTTCCAGCGTGGGGCGGTAGTGTGTGTGACGGTGCCAGCGATTATGACAAATGTGACACAGAAGTTCCCTGCACATGCCGCGCACGAAATCGAATCAGTTGTGTAAATCTCCAGGGACCCCAACCCCAGTCCCTTGTTCGAGCTGTTAGGATACGGTGCGATCAAGGAGGAGAAGAAGACAAATGAAACCATAAAGAGCAATGATCCCGTGGAAGACTCGACCGGCCCAGTGACATGGACATGACATCGACCCAAGGACGGGAAGGATCAAGGAATCAAAGCCGTTTTGATTTACGCCACCATCAGAGCTGCCAGTAGATCCGATCTCCCAATCATTGCAGAAAACTCCAAACGGGCAGCAGTTCATGGAATCACAGGAAACTAAAGTGTTTGCTTATCTGATCCGGAGGAGCTGATGAGCAAAGCTGATGTACCCATCACATGCACCGGATCAGTGCGCATCCGCTACTCCACAGGAATTAGAGAGGACAGTGGTGGTGTGTGCGCATCACTGGGATCAGGTTGGGTTGGATAAAGATGGCAAGCGGAGCCAAGGGGGCCACAGATTTGTGATGTTTAGTTTTAGCTACTTTTGGACCGCTCCCTGGCGTTTCTCATGTGCGCGATCTTCTTCGTGGCACGGGTCCACCGCTAATCTGCCGAGTCATCATCTTGAGCTAGATCTCGCACCACCGAACTGCTTGCCCCGTCTAGGAAACGAGCGAACGACAACGAGTTGAACGTCGCCTGATCTAGCTACCAAATTGGGTGGTACTAGTGGTATTAGAATCGCATAACGCGACATCTTAACTCGAGCTTATCCCACGGGCTCGAATATATCAAGGAGGATTGCGTTGCAAGCGAGCGAGGACGGAGCAGCCAATGCAACAGTAGCAAGGTCCCCTTGCTGCCGAATCCGCGAGAGATCCTTCGGAGTGGTCACGAATTAAAAGCCGGTGGCGACGTACAGTGCGTACGGTCAACAGAAACCATTTCCGGCTGGGTGCAGCGCATGGATATTACTGTATTATCACGAGGCGTATCTTAACACAGGACTTGCCAGCACGCGCGCTGTGACGTTTTGTGCTTGTTGGCGTGGGATTTTGATTTGAGCGGTCCTGGATGGTCCTGAACAGGAAAAGCACATGCAAAGCTGCACTGGGGTCATGAACTACAGTGGCATATGGAATGTCAGGAACCTGACACAGTGACAGGGAGGCATATTGGGTCAATCACAGGGCACCTCGGGTCAAACAATCATTGAAAATTATGTTTGGTGCCAGTTGTACGTGGCGTTGTCTGATATTTGTTGCTTTGGCTGCGACTTTAGAGTACGACTCCTGCCAAACACGAGTTCGATCGGCTTGTTTGAATTTCTCTGTAGTTTGGAAAATACACTTCGTCCGCACCAAACTACAAATAAGAAAGTTTTCAACCTTTGTACAATTAGGGCTAGGGTGATTCTTGCTGTGGGAATTAAACACAACCTTTGTCATCAATAGAAAGTTTTCAACCTATCATTCAATCATATGAACACACTTACGTAAACACTATCCCTTATGACTATCTTTGAAGAAGAGCCGGTAAATCATTAAGATCGACAAAATCACCACTCATACCTTGCTATCAGTGCGAACTTCACGTAACACTGAAAGCAACGACAATAATTCATAGGAAATTCGTTCTCACAATGAGACGAACCTAGGACCTAAGGTGCTACCGAGGCTTTTGTAACAGTAGGCTACAACCTCTTTCTTCATATAAGGGTGTGTTCGTTTCTCTCCTCTAAAATTTAAGCATCTGTCACATCAAAGAGAATCTTATTATTTATGAATATTTCGATCAATTTAATGACAAAACCCTATTGATAGATTGGTGCTAATTTTCGAGACGGATCTAATGAGCTTAATTAATCTATATTTTGCTAAAGTGATGCTACAAGTAACCGTCTTCTAATCACGACTTAATTAACCTCATTAGATTCGTCTCGTAAATTAGTCTAGGGGTCTGTAATTTATTTTATAATTAAACTTTATTTAATACTCTTAAATAATAAGATTCTTTTTGATGTGACAACTTCTAAAATTTAGACCTTGAAAACGAACACACCCTAAGACTATTCACGGCAAGGATATTTTATTGTTTTTAAAACTGTCACCCATGTACATACAAAGCACGAATGAATAATTTTCAGCAATGCATACTTCATTTTTCTGGTGTTACTTATAACGTATAATGATTAATAAATTTACGGATGAAATGAAATATTTGCTTAAAGTTATTTTCTACTAACATTTACCCATTGAGAGTAGTCCAACTTTCTGGTCAAGACGATGGAAAACAAATGAGCGCCTCGACTGACGGAAAAATTCAGCTAGCAAATGTCAAGTTCCCTTTTGCCGAGGAGGCATGCAAAGCAGCCGCTTTTGTCAAACTCGTTGAAGTTTTTGGCTCTGCTACATCAATGCCGATAGATGCTATGCCACACGAATCAAAGTGTACAAGCAACTATAGTAGGTAACTTAATTGTACTATTAAACCATAATAAGAGAACAATTCAAAGAGATGTTTCCGGGACTTTTCTCGAATAAATAAAAGGAGAGCTGTTTCAAAAAGATAACACAAAGTTTTGGCCAAACACATTACAAAATGATAAGCGTTGATGATCCCAAGGCGTGCTGAAAAAGGAAAGGCAAGAGGCTGCCAGATTGGTACTACTGCTCTGGGCCGTGAGTTGCCACCAACTTATTTTAGGTCGTCAAACATGAGAGGTTAGGTGCTTTTCCTAGGAATCGATGCCAAGCATCTGCCAAATACATTACAAAATCATATCGTTTGATCTGCAAACATCGCGAACAGTATCCTACTCGATCGGGTGTTGAGACCTTGCCGGGGACGAAAGCATGGCAACGCATCAAAATTCAACGCTCGAAGTTGGTTGGTTCAAGATTGAAGTCCCAATGACCATGAGCATTCAAACATCGGATGCTTTTCCGTCTGCTCACTTGCACTGTTCGTGTCTGCCTTTTGACATTTTTGACACTACTGTTGCCTCGCATGCTCCCATGCTCGCGTGCGTGCTTGTCATCTGACCCTCTAAAATTTATGCCAGCATGCATTGCAGAAGCGCGTTGTCTCTGACACAAGCACATGCATGACGCATCCGTACAGCTGTTGTCAGGGCAGGCTGGAAAACTTGTTGCAAGCAGGAGCAGAGTCAAAAGGGATTCTGCCCGAAGCACGAACCGTTGAATTGTGTGTTCATTGACCGGAAGTAGCCAAGCAGCCGCGCGCGGCTCGTACGACATCGGGTTTAGAGTAGAGCAAAGCGTGCATCTCCTTTCCTGGTCTAAAGAAAATAAATATGAGGTAGTTGTATTGTTACATGACCCTTTTTTTCACACATTGGCAATTCCTGCAAATTAGAGTACCTATATTATTCGTAATACAAGAAGGAGTATTTGAGTACATTCACATTGCAAAAGAAAAAGGAAATTTGTGGCACATACTCCAACGAAAACGAGTAGTATTGAACATGACTGTTTGCGGCGACCATGCATGATGGAGCTCTCGTTATGGCCATGCATCGGCAAGACGGCAACCAGCTCATCCATGGTCCCAAGAGGCAAAGGCTGAAGCCAAGGTCAATATGACATGCAGTGCCGCCCTAGCGTCGTCGCATGCACGCAAGGTTGTATTTCTGTTTTTTTTCTTCCTTTTTCTCGTCTTTTTTGTTTTCTGCTTTTTTATGGCATGGATTCCCTCAATTTGTGTCAACGCCTAGTATATGTTTGATCATTGATCAACGCACGGAAGTTGGCATTCATGGATCAGATTGAGCAAGCGTTCACCGCCAGTGCAACACTGATGATGCTTCAAGTCTTGGATTTTTTCAGAGGTCCGCTAATGTCCATTGGCGATTCAGGATTTGCTAGTTGCTACTCGTCGTCCTCTGGCACCGACGTGTGAGAATGACACAATCGATATTTACTAGAGCTGACTAATTACCACAGCTTCGATTTGTGCAAACTGCAATCGGTCGCTATAGATGGTTTCAACCAGGACGTCGGCTTGGCGAAAACTTCCTGAAAAGGAAAGGGACTCGGGGGATGATGGAAATCCATCGGCCAGTGGCCGAATCACCATCACCCAACATCAACTTCCCGTGGAAGATCACTAGCTAACTGATAGCTATAGTAGTACTACGATTCGTCAGCGGCTCAGGATTTGACTAAAACGCGTGAACAGTTACAGCACATAGATGACAGATTGCAAGTTGCTGCAGTGGAAGAGAGGGATGAAGGCGAGTCCACTTGTTCACACGACTCTCAGTCAAGGACCACTCGACATCGGTCAAAGCAGTTTCTGATACAGCCACCGCATATAGTTTAGCACCCATCGGTCAAAGATATGTTGAAGACACCTTGAAAGCAACATAGATTTTTTATTATTTTTTAATAAGTGGCGCTTGTGATGTACTAGTAGAAAACACGAATACTCAGAGCCGCCTGCCGTTAAAGTTTCAGCCACATAAATCGCTTATTAAATTACACTTAGTGGCACAGTAGCGTATTAACATCGATGAAATGCCATATATAGTAATATACTTCTATATCAGTGCTATATTGTCACCGAAGCGTCAAAGCCAAACTATTCTGACTGAGAAATGCAATACATTTTACAAGGTGTATGTTTGCTAATTGAGGACTGTTATTTGTTTTTGCACATCTCTGAGCTGATGTCTGCAACATACCAAAAATTCAGCCGAGCAGAGACCAACTAACCATGAGTCTGAAATGAAGTAATCCGGCCATGCATCTACATGTGATGTGTGTTCAGGCAATGAGATCTACAGGTACACCATATTTACAAGTTCAGTGCAATCCAACTATCTAAAAAAAGGCCTACGTGAGATACTTATTTCTATCTAAAACTCTACTTTACTGGAAGTCTAGTATTTTGACACATTGTTTGTCTTCCTATTCCATTTTGCCCACAAGAGATCTATCATGAACATAGCAAGGAATTTCAGGATACATTGAACTGTTGAATTCATCAGATTGAAATGGCAAGATCCTTCAACTGAACCCATCCAAATGCACATCTGTCTCGGATCTTCTGAATCTCTCTCTGTGCCATGTTAATGCTTTGGCTTACTGCCAAAAACTCTTTCTCAAAAGGAAGCCTTGCCTTCTGGTCCAGCTACATCCACAGGTTAATCATATCACATCAGGAACAAGCCATGGATTAGAAAACCAAAAGTATATTAGATAGATGGGAACCTTCTCAAGACAGCGAGTTGCATCAAGTACGTAGCAAAAGTAGGACAGTTGCCTGTATAGATCCGCCTCAGTGTACTGCAACACACAGGTTTAGAATTAGACACCAGTAGCACCTGCGAATGAAGACACTGCAAGTTCAATTGTGTACGGACAAACCTGTCTCACTAAGTGACCATTGCAGCGTGGGTAGTTAGGGCAGATAGTTCCTCTCTCAGAATCTCCCATAACTCTAAGGTTCACTCTATGAGTAGAGTATTTGCAACCCTCATCATCACACTGGCGGGTAAAAAACACAGCAACAAATCAAGAACAGTGATAAAAAAAGGCTCCATTCAGTTACAGAAATCTCCAAGTACCAAAGAAAAATGTCAGAATGGAAGATTCTAACTCACCATCAGCAAACCTTTATAATATAAGTTGATGAAATTATCAGCCTGTCTTTTCATCTACACATTGACAAAACTAGGATCAGGTTCTCAGCGCCTTGAGTGCAGACAATAACATATGAATTGCCATTTACCTGATTGGCAAGCACATGAGGAGAAATTCTGGAGTCATCAACATTATCTGGACATCTAGGGCACCGCATCCGACGCCAGAAATTAGCAGTAGCATCTTTTTCTTCAGGCTCAGATGCATTCGTACTACTAGAACTAGTAAGCAGACTAGATACAGGGGGCAGTCAAAGGTACTGGAACAGCTTGGACATGACAAATGAAGTGGCTCACAACCACGATATCTGCCATTGTTACACAAATTATTTCACTGCTAGTCAAGTACTGCAAGAAATGAAAACGTTGGAGAATTTACCTCTCATCTTCGTCATCAATTACAGATAGCAGCATCGTGGATGTATCTTGATTGTTTGACTCCATCAGTCTAGATTGAAACTGATTCCAACAAAATAATCAACAAACACAATATCAGAAAAAGAATGAATTCAATCATAATGATATCCAGGAGGGGCAGAAAATGCACACCTTTGATGAATCAAGTCCCAGACATTCAGCCAGCCGGGCTGGGCTAGTACCCTGAATGGAAGCACACAAACGAGAAACAACAGGATGGATCTGCAAAAGCAACTTAAAATCAGAAATAATATGCACGAAAAGACAATTGCACTGAAAAAGAAAACAGCATATAGCAAAAGGGAACCTGTTGTGACAAATAATACTCGATGTCAATCATCCACTTGTCAGGGTCTCTTTTCAGCTCCTCAGGATGTCTAGCTCTTTGAGCTACTCCCCCAGAATGTGAGTTATCTGAATCCTGTTAAAAAATAGTCGAATATAGTTTAAGATCAGATAAAACATGCTTCAAGCAAGTGCTAAACAAGAATATTTTCAGGCAGAAAATCTTTAATGATTTTCTTTTTTCATACTCAAAACTATTCCTTCTACTTCCATTTAGTTGAGAACAATGTTTGTTTCAAATGCTGGTTCATGAACACATTAACAGTGTGCTTATAAACTAATCCCTCAATTTTAGTGAAGACAACAATAGTCTACCCCTACTTTGAATGTGGAAGAGGTTGAGCGGCTGTTGGATGTCAATCATGAGCAGAAGTTATTGAATGTAATTAGCGATTTCTGGGTCCGTATGCATGGTTGCCTAGGCCAACTAATTCTTTCGCCCCAATTCTGAGCAACGGTACACTAGTAGCAATCAGTGTCATACTGTCATATGTAAAGCTTGATAATCAGAGCACTGTCAGAATATGTATTACCAAATAATAAATTACTGGGCATGCAAAATAAAGAGCAAATATTGTAGTACCTGCTGAGTGCAGATTATATAAGGGATTGTATCACCTGCAGAGCAACCAGAGTACCCATTTTGCCTGAGTCTCAAAGCAACCTGAGTAACATAACAATACATGTACAGTCATGGCTCAACCCTTTCCTTATTTGTCTCCACAAATAAATACAACAAAATAAAACACAGTAAGTCTTGCCTGGACATGAGGCTGATTTTTGGCATCAGGATAATCCTCTGGTGCTTTTGTTAAACTCTTAGTGATGACATATTTTTCAAGCTCTATTTGACCACTTCTCATTTGCTCTTGCACCTGCACATAGTTTCAGTCAGTAGATTATTTTATCTACAAGATATAAAAAGATAAATTCTTAAGTTTTTTTTCCCATTATTGCAGAGCACTGGCAGCTTCACAATTAGTAATTCCCATGAATAGATCCGTTGCAAATTTTAAATAATAAGAAAAAGTTTCAGGCTCCTAACCTGGACAAGTGAACTATGTATCGACTCAACAACGTCATCACATGTCCTGTAGAGGAACAATTTTCATGTCAGTGAGTGAAACCGACATGAGCAAAACAAGAATTGAAATTTAAATGCTTACCCTCCAGACAAAATTTGATTTAAGCAAAAATCTCCAATTTCTTTGGATAGCAAACTCCAATCACGCCTGACCATATCAAGCCCCTTGCGTTCAATGCTCTGCATAAAAAATGTCAAAATAACTTCTCCAGTTTTACAAGCAAAAACAACAAATCAATTTAGTTCCAAGCAAGTTTTGGCATGCTAGAGATGAAGCCCACAAGAATTCAAAAGAAAGTAAAAGGGAGAAAAGAATTTTCCAGTTTTACAGGATGGCATATAAAGTTACAACAACCACCTCACGTGAGCTGCCATCAAGTGCCACTTTAACAGCAGCATATTTCTTCTTCTTGAGAAGTAACATTCTTTTGTATATACCATCTAGATCAATCTCGAGACAACGGTACTTTTTGTTGACCTGCAAACACATCCTTGGTAAGTTACTTCAGTGTAAACATCTTACAGTTCATATTAAACACTGATCTTTCCAAACTGCAACATTAACATACGAGCCTGGCATTCCGAGTATTACCTCCTGAATGACCTTTCCTGCAATTGTTCTTGCCCTGGAGATGTCATCCAATCCAGTATATATCATAATGGAGTCTGTGTCACCGTAAATAACCTGTCCGATACAAGGAAAATAAATCCAATCAATTTGTTGATTAATAGTAACGGTGTAACATTTAATGTGCTGCACTTTCAGGAGACATCTTTGGACTTTAAATTATATAGATAACAGTGAGAATCATGGAATAAGCATAAAGATCAGTGTTTAGTACCATAGTAGGGGCTTCCCCTACTGTAAATCCCTCAAAAAAAGCATAATGAGAGCAAGTATAAAACATTAATACTTCATTGATGTTTGGAACTTATACAAATAATAATTAGAACCATGGAATCAAAGAGCACTCAATATAATACTTCATCATTGTTTAGCTTCAGCAAGTGTAACAGTATCATGCCGGAATTCACACAAGGGGTGAGATATGCATTGTGATTAGTGATATCTGAATTCTAGCAGTGACATCTAAGAAGCTGTTCTATGTACTGTCCCATCAAAAGGACTTATTCAATCTTTCAGAATGTTTATTCACAACAGAAATCAATTAACTTATATCACAATTCTACATACCTCAAGGTTTAAATTATTCTGAACCAGATCAACAGTGTTCTGCAAAATCTCTCTTCCCTGTAAAGACATCAAAAGGGATATAAATTAAAAACGCAATACGCTACACTTTGCTAATTTTATATGAGAGAAGTTTGATCTCACTTGCAATGTAATAAGCTCAGCAAGTGGTTTTGCGTAAAATCTGGAATTGGAAAAGCCCAAGCAACCGTACATGCTGCAGCATAAGCATTTAAGAGTAAGCTCCTCAATCATACTGAATGAAGGCGACTGGCATACTTATCTTTTGTAATAGGCAGGCAGTTCTTACCTATTAGCAGTAAGCTTCAGTGCTTGCTGCTGAATATCAAACTGCTGTCTTTTAAGACCAGAAGCAGTCTTCAACCATGACTTAACCATTCGTCTCCTCTCCACCAAACTCCTCAGCAACTGAGCATTCAACCATGTGCAAACATAATATGAAACAGTGGGCAACCAAAGTATTTTCAATAAAAAACACAATGTCACATCATTAAGCAATTACCTCAGGTAAAACACCAGTAGCTTTTGAAGCTGGTAAGTTAGGGATATTGCCATCAGAAGAACGATCAACAGTCGTAAAGCAGATATTGTATTCCTTTGGGGAAAAAACAATAAACTCAATAGTGGATATAGAAGAATAAATTCATTATTGTTAATCTCAGATTGTATGTTTAGAATGGAACTAATTATAGAAGCTGTGAGGTTTGATCACTTACCTGAATTATTGAAGGATAAAGACTGTTGAAATCCAGAAGTAAAACATATTTGTCATAGAGGCCCTTCTTAGGCTCCAAAACCAGCCCACCAGCATATGAAGGTCCTTTTCTCGCTTTACCTTGTTCACCATGATGCGCCTCGTCATCAATGGAAGTATCAGCGGCCCCATCATCAGCATTTGCACCCTCGGTATCAGCATTCATTTTCCGTTTTGTAGAGTTCAGCTCTCTGCTACGTGCAAATTTGTCCGGCACAATAAACTTTTTTGCATGGAATGCATGCAACAGTAGATATTCTACCCGCTGAGCTCTAGCACCCTGGAGACATTTCATGCAAGGTAATGTTAAGATTGTATTGCTATATATTAACTAGAAAATGTGTGGTAATAACAATGTACCTGGAGTGTTTTCCCCCATAGATTACCACTAATGTTTGTCAGTTGGCGTGTAAGGGGAAGTACACTCAAATGAAACATGAGCTCCAAGGAAAGGCATGCGTCAGTCTCACCATATTCAACCTAGTTGAGTGTGACAATTTGACACTTCAGTTCATGGCTTCAATAGAAAAAGACTGTATTACAGCATGATGTTTAGTTTGAGTGAAACTGTACCAATTTGAGTAATTCTCCTGAAGACTGAAACATTGGAGGTATATCATGTGGAGAAATCTCCCTTCTGTCCTTTTTCAATTGGGTTTCTGCAAGTTGTGTCAAGGAATAACTCACCTGCATAGAACAAACAGATTTAATGCTGGATTTGGTAACTGATATTACACCGATGAATTGTGCAGCTATCGATATTGAATAATCCAAAAAATAAATACAGTCCGGGTTACCTCCTTCAGAAGGTCACGAGAACATAAATAGGTATCACAGAGGAGACGGCCAGCAATACAGGACATAATTCCTGGACTTGCACCAGAACCATAGAGTGTGTTTCCTTTGGTAAGCCTGGGCATCATTGACCGCCCGAGACGACCAATCTTGGACCACTTGTTGCTTGGCACTTTGCATGCCTAGCATAGAATGCAACCAGTCTTAAACAATTGAATCAAAATATATATAAAAAATTTTGACAGAACATATGATGATTAAAGAAAACCTGAGCACGGTGTAGAAGGACATCTAGATCAAATCCCGAAATATTATGTCCCACAAGTACATCACAATCAAGTTTGCTTAGCTCTATCATCAAACGATTTAACAATGCCCGTTCACTGGAAACAGGGTAATATGATTAATCAATGCACTCCTTGATAGTTGAACTCAAAACGAGCAGGTAGTATGTACTAGGAAAGGCAATCCCACCTGCTTTCTAGTGCCAGAACATTGCTACCAGCCTTATGGTTCCTGTCAGATGCTTCCTTGTTGAATCCCATAGGGAATATACTACCTTCAAGCTTGCGTATAACAGTAAAATGGCTGAGCATTCCCCGCTTCTGCCAATCTTCAGGACGCATTGGGCTATCTATCTGAAAGCATACCAAAGAAGAGGTTTAGTTTGCCACCACATGTGGGTTTCCTTCTTCTGTTAAAATTGCAAAGAAGCATTATTGCACACAGGAATGAATAAAAACATTTTATCTGACAACTCTAGGCCAAGTATATAAAGCAAATGCTAGGAAAATATACATATATATCTCAGCACCAAATGAACAACATACCTTCACCCGGTGACAGCATATAACAGATGCTGACACAATCTCATGCACATTGTGTTTCTCATTGATGATAGTTTTAAGATTAACAGCTGCAACTACAACAGGAGGAACTTCTAGAGATGTGGTTGTCATCAAAACAGAAATATCCTTTGGACAATCAACTGTGACTTCAAATTTACACCAGCTGACCTGCAGTAATGTCAAAAGGGGTCACCATCAATATCACACAATAAAATAGTACGAAAAGGTCTATCAAAAGATTTACCAAGTTGCTACAAAACAACACAGTAACAAGACTTACCCGCTGAGTAGATGCACATGTGACAAATTTGGAAATTGATAGCCATGAAGGCCCCTTGATCTTTCTTTTGATTAGAAACATTTCCAGAGCGCTGGAAAGGTACAAAGATCAACATCTATCAAGAGGAAATTTGGCATAAAAGACACATGGAAATATCAGGCATAGTTGCACCAGATAGCACAATTTTCATGGATCATACCTGTTGTTGGTCCCAAGCAGCGCATGGAAATGTTCACCTCTGAGGTCTGCTGGTAGAGCAGGATCCTGATGCGCAAGACATCAGTAAGGCAATTATAAATTACAAAGGTAAGTTGAACACATGGACAATATGGTATACACGTTGTGAAATCAATAGCCAACAAAAAGAAGAAAATCTAGCCAAGAGCTGACAGGCAGATAAAGTAATGCTAAGGGAATCCTGTAGACAAAACATAAAGCTAGTCAAAAGTAAACAAATATTATTCCTAGAGTAACCCTACTCTTCAAAATATCTCCATAATTGTAAAATGAGAGTGTGCATAATATTACATAATTAAGACAGTAAGGGCAAGGAACAATACACATTTAAAACTAATGACTGATGCTTTCTTTCAGAAAATTTACATTTGTTTGTTCTTAGGTTGCTTTCCTAGAAACATGACTTTCCTCACAGTTCATGCCTGTTTGTATCTAGGAGAGCATGTCCCACAAAAAAAAACAGCATTCAATTTCTTGAATCCACTTGCTAGCTGCTGCACTTTCACAATCTTTATTTTTGCTCGTTCAGAACATGTCAATTGTACACTATTAGAAGTTCCTAATTCTATTTTCCCCTGTTCCAAGAAGTGATCTAGAAGCTGTGCCATATAGCTATCACATTTTTGTATCTCTGGTAGTGCCATTGCCTTTAACTCGATAGCAGTCAAACACGCAAACCACACTAAAATTTGTACAAACACAACACCAGGAACACCTTTGAAATTGTAAAGTTTATTCAAACAATGAATCAGCAAGAGACATACCTTGTATGGATAATTGATTTTCAGGACATATTGTTCCCCATTTGGTAAATCTGTTCTCTCAAAAGCATAGTTCCTCTATGGCATACAAAATGCAATACATTAGCTTAGGGTAGTTGAAAAATCAGAGACAATATCTGGATAGGATCCCTTTTTCTTCTTGAATACGCAGGAGCTGTGCATCTTTGTATTATTCCATTTATGCATACTAACCTTGACTGGAGTCATTACAAAATTTGACACATTGAGATCTGACAATTTGTCAGCTACTTCACTCTTCAATCCTGATGCCAACTCCTGATAACAGAAGATAAGCCACATTATTTAAGTAGTGGTGATATGAAGAAAATCAAGTTAAGTTTCAACATAAACAATTGTTCTCACATGAAGAGTTGCTCGAAGTGATGGCAAATAATCCGCACTTGTAGAATTCCTTTCTATCATGGATATGGAATCTCTTGGGAATACTGAACTATTAGGAATAGCATATATGCATCGTTGCATGTTTTTTACAATGACACAGCAACTATGAAACTGCTTGCTGACTTCAACCTACAAAACAGAAGCAGCTTGTCAGAAAAGAAAAGCAGATGAATTGTTGTGAAGATAGTTATTTTCACAATAAGTATACAGCAGATCTGATTTGAGATCATAGGTCGGAGCCATACTGGGTTTTCTTTAAGAACATTGACTAGTAACTAGTTGCTGACAACAATTGTCATTGCAATGATACGGATTTCAGAACTATCGCAGCAGTGATCCTACACAGTTGAACAATTGCTTACACCAGCCTTTTGAGTGTTTAATTAATTACTGATACAGAAAACATATAGCAAACACCAGTGACTAAAACAATAACTTAGAGGTTATTCATTAGAACTTTGAACTTAGAATTTGAGTGACAGGGTGCTGTTTACCTTCCCAAACAAGTAGATTGTGCCTGAATTAGCACCAAATGGTTCCTCGTATGCATCCAGTATGTAGAATGGCAGTGCACCATCTTTGAGCTCGAACTCTGAGCTTTCATTCACATCGGCGTTACAGTCAGCAGCCACCCCTCCCTCACCTCCTCCGTTACCCCCATCACTGCATATCTTCATCCACCCTGCTGTTGCACTCGTCACAACTCCATTTTTGTTCTCCTCAGTCTTAATCTTTGCATTGAGGCGGTGCACCCTCTCTATCTTCATTTCCCCATTTGCCTCCTGCTTTAGTTCCTCAGCACTCTTATTCTCAGTCAACAATTCAGCACCAGAACCTGGAAATCCTTCCAATTCGGGTTCCATCTCGGCATCCGGCTTCAGTTCTACGGGCATATCATTTGCAGGGTCCAAAATCCCATTAGTTTCGAACCCGTTGTCCGAACTGGCCAACATTTCAGCACCTAGAACTGTCTCTTGGGACTTGATGTGGACAACTGGTGGGGGAGGAGGCTGGTGTGCACATACCCTACTGACGCGGCGGCGCCTCTCCTCACGGTCATTCTCGTCCGGCGCGAATTCGGCGATGACGTCGTCCACGATGCTTTCAGCGGCAACAGACGAGCACTTCGAGCGATCGCTGCCGGGCTTCTTAAACACGGCGGAGGTGAACATAGAGGAGAGCCGTTGCTTGCCCATCATTGCGGCAGCGGCGGAGAGAGATGCCGCCGCGGCGGATTGCTGGGGCGGGCGCTTAGATTGGGGAGGGCGTGGTTGCTTCCGCTTGCGGTGGGTGCCGTCCTCGCCGTCGGATCCCTCGTCCGAGGAAGACGGGAGCGCGCGGTGGGACCAGTCCTCCTCGCGCCCGTCCTCGACGTATCCGAGCCCGTCGTCGTCGACGATGAAGGCTCCCGCGTCCTTGCGGCGGCGGGCGACGAGCGCGGCGTACTCCTCCTCTGCGACGGTGTCGTAGATCGGGGCGTCCATCTTCACCTGCACAGCGGCGGCCGCACGGGCGCCGCCCTCGCGGATGGCCCGAAGGCGCTCGAGCGCGGCGGAGCGCGCCGCCGCCTCGGAGCCACGGGTGCGCGTGCGGCGGCCGGAGCCGGCGGCGTCGGCGGATGGGTCCTCCATGACGACTCACTCTTTTCTCTGTCTCTCTCCTCTGATACGCACAGATTCACGGCAGAGCGCGAGATCTTATGGAAATTGGGAATGCGCGAGTGGCTTTGGCGGGAAGGTGTTCGAGCATTTGGCGCGCAGAGTAGGTGAGAGCGTGTCTAGGGTTTCGTCTGGACCAGGGTCCAGGTGCGGGGAGTGGAGAAGAAGGCGGCCGATTTCCATGGGCCCCCGTGAGATAGTCTTTATCGGCCTACATAGCCCAAATGTGCTGGGCTGCAGGAGAAGGCCTTGTTGTTGTTGTGTGTGTGACGACATGTTGATGTAACATAATTTGCGTCTCAGTTTTGCTGTACCTGAGGATGCATTGCAGCACATAAACATGTCGGACACAAACATCGTACTCGTACATCCCACCTATGAACACGACCTTTGCCTCAACAAAAAAAAACATGAACACGACCTGACATCTAGCATTGCAGCTGCCATGTGCGATCGCGTATAAAAGGACTGATCCATATATAGTGAAAACACCACAACGATCGCATTTTGAAATTGCAGTGACCATTCACTGCCCTTCACCATGGCAAGAACGGAAGGTGCATTGCACGTACGTCTGACACTACCCACCCGTCAGCTCATTGCCTCGCCCCATCGGAAGTCATTCATCGTTCAAGCCGATCACCTGACGCCGGCTTCGGGAACTTCACGGGCTCGCTGGCCTTGTCTTGCCGGGCTTGTGGCGAAGGCACTATTCATGTTCAGTCCGGAGGCACAGGCAACATTCTCGTCAGTCCTGACGCACTTTGTCCCGGGAAACACCGACGGACGATGGCATACACGGCCTATCGGTTAACACGATGTGACATCTGGCATTGCGGCATCTGTAATGCCGAGGTCAAGCCAATGTTAAAAAGACGAAGCGGTCATGTAAATGGCCATATGAATGTATTACGGAGTACTAGTGTAGTACAGTACATAGAGAACGTCACACTATCGCGCATTTTGAGATTGAAGAGATCGAGCCTTTGCTACCCGTCACCATGGCACGTGGTACCTTGCACGCACGTTCGCCATTGCTTCAACTACTCGTCAGCTCATGCATCCTCCTCCTCGGCTTTTCCCTCGCTCCGGCGGCCGCGAACACCGGGCGAAAGTCGTACATCGTCCATATGGACAAATCCGCCATGCCCTCGCACCATTCCAACCACCGGGAGTGGCACTCCGCCATCATCGCGTCCGTGAAAGACACCTTGACAGAAGACCGGACCGAGCCGCAGCTCATGTACAGTTACGACGACGCGGTCCACGGCTTCGCGGCGACCCTCTCCGCCTCGGAGCTCAGCGCGCTCGGAGGCACGCCGGGCTTCGTCTCCGCCTACCCGGATCACCAATCCACGTCACGCCACGACACGACGCATTCCATGGAGTTCCTACATCTCAACCCGGTGAATGGACTGTGGCCGGCGACCAATTTCGGCGAGGGCGTCATCATCGGCGTGATCGACACCGGAGTGTGGCCCGAGAGCGCGAGCTTCAACGACGAGGGCATGCCGCCCGTGCCGTCGCGCTGGCGCGGCACGTGCGAGCCGGGCGCGGCGTTCACCCCATCCATGTGCAACCGCAAGCTCATTGGAGCACGCTATTTCAACAAGGGCCTGGTCGCCGCGAACCCAGGTATCAACATCTCCATGAACTCGACGCGCGACACGGAGGGCCACGGCACGCACACCTCGTCGACAGCCGGAGGAAGCCCCGTCCCGGGCGCGTCCTTCTTCGGGTACGGATTCGGCACGGCTCGCGGCGCCGCGCCACGCGCCCACGTCGCGATGTACAAGGTGCTGTGGCCCGAGGCCGATGGCCGGTACGCGTCCGACGTGCTGGCCGGCATGGACGCGGCCATCGCGGACGGCGTCAATATCATCTCCATCTCCAGTGGATTCGACGGCGTGCCTCTGTACGAGGACCCCGTGGCGATTGCCGCGTTCGCGGCCATGGAGCGCGGAATACTCGTGTCGGCCTCGGCGGGAAACAACGGCCCACGGCTCGGCACCCTGCACAACGGAATTCCGTGGTTGCTCACCGTCGCGGCCGGCACGGTGGACAGGCAGATGTTTGCGGGCACCGTCTATTACAACAATATGAGCGGAAGCATCGTGGGTATCACTACGTACCCGGAAAATGCTTGGATAGTAGACACGAAGCTGGTCTACGACGAGGCTGTCTCAGCGTGCGATTCAAAAGAGGCATTTGCAAACCTGACAACCACCATAGTCGTGTGCCGCAACACGGGAGATCTGATCAATCAGATCAACACGATGGCAGAGGCTGGCGTCTCTGCGGCCATCTTCATGGCAGAGACCGACGAAGATTTAGATGGCACCATACCATTTCCGGCTGTTGTTATCAGCCCAAAAGACGCGCCGAAGCTGTTGAGCTACATCAACTCCAGCACGCTCCCAACGGGCACCCTCAAGTTTCAGCAGACGATCCTCGGCACCCGGCCGGCGCCCGTAGTCACCTCTTACAGCTCCCGAGGACCCTCACAGAGCTACGCTGGTGTACTCAAGCCGGACATTTTGGCACCAGGAGACCGCATCCTTGCGTCAGTGCCGCCAGTGCAACCGCACGGGCTGATAGGTCAGACACGTCTTGGCAGCAACTTTGCCATCGAGTCCGGGACATCCATGGCGTGCCCGCACGCCAGCGGCGTCGCGGCCCTGCTTCGCGCGGCGCACCCGAACTGGACCCCTGCAATGATCAAGTCGGCGATGATGACTACAGCAACCGACATGGACAACACGTTCCAACCCATCACGGACGCTAGCTCCATGAACGCTACTGCGGCAAGCCCGCTGGCCATGGGCTCTGGCCACGTCAATCCCAACGCAGCAATGAACCCGGGGCTAGTGTACAATGCCGGGCCAGAGGACTTCGTCTCCCTCCTCTGTGCGGCAAACTACACAAGCACACAGATTATGGCGATCACAAGATCATCAACGGCATACAACTGTTCCTTCTCCTCCAACGATGTGAACTACCCGTCCTTCATCGCGATCTTCGACGCTAACGCCACCAGCGGCGATATGCGGTTCAGCAGGACGGTGACCAACGTCGGGAATAGCTCCACGGTTTACCACGCTTCCTGGGTGTCGCCAAGCAATGTCGAGGTTACCGTGTCACCAGGAACACTAGTGTTCGACACGGTGGGGCAGACGACAACGTTCGAGGTGGACATCAAGCTCATTGCGCCAACGAACGGCAAGCCATCTTTTGGGGCCATAGTTTGGAGCGATGTGATTGACAAGTATCGCGTGAGGACTCCTTACGTTGTTTTGTGATAATCCCCTTGTAAGGGTTCATGGAAGAAAATAATCAATATTTTTTTATCGTTTTTCTTGCCCTCATATGATAAGCTACTATCCCTACCTCTAGTATGTATAATTTTAGGACTTTTTAATGATGATATTAATTGTACATAAGCCATATTTATAGAAGCAGAGTTAGAATCGAACTATAGGATCAGCCACTACCCTTGCTGCTAGGTATAATCTGGTACTACTTTATGATGATATTAATTGTAGATAAGCTATATTTAGGAATAGCATTAGAATCATGCCAAATGACATAAGCCATTATCCTTTGATGCCATGTATAATTCTAACACTACTTAATAATGTTAATTTTAAATGTTCTATATAAACAAGATGTAACCAGAGTAGACACTCATCTTGCTCCCTAATCACATTTTACAAACAGTCCAAAACAACTTGACCATCACAATGACGAGGTGCATCAAGCACATCGAAGGAGTTTGGCTGCTTGCCTTGGTTCTTATGATGTTTCCTGCGCTTATAGTTGGTAATAGTTTGAATCAAAAATATGTTGTTGAAGGATTTGTGTTTTCTTGAGAGAGAAAATTCAGAGGAAAAATACAGTACTATCTTTAATATGTTTCAAGTGCGGGCACGTTTTAAGTATTGCTTTTGTGTTATTACATTTGAAAAGATACATGTGTCTCTTGTGATCAATAGGTCGAAGCACAAACCACACTACGAGTGAGGCGATGACAGGGGCAAGTAGGCACATTGATGATGATGTTAGCAAAAACTATAAGAATTGTTTTCCATCCCCTCCCCTCCAGAAAAACCTAAGTTCTTTTGTTGTAGACCGATAGATCTCTGCCTTCCTTCATTGGAGGAATGCCATGCTGAATGCGGTTATGGTAAACATTTACAGGCAATCAACTAGTTGGTTCATGTTGATCAATTAACATTATTGCTTCATATCTCTCTTAATCGTAGAGAGCATGATCAGCATGTACTGATCTACTAAAGAAATAAAAGGGTTCTTGGATCTCACTACATGTTGTTCTCATGAATGCATGACACTCATTGATGTTTTTGTATATATTTCAAGCATATGATGGATCACGAATGAGTAGGGTCCAAATAAGAGGGGGGGGGGTAGCATACTCTCACATCCGAGTAGATTACTCAACAAAGCGACAACAACTTGACCATGAAAAATCATTGTATAACCTCGGTTGGACACGAGTCAACATTTAGGGTTGCATTAATGTTTAGGCATCATCACCTATGCGGGCAAGTCTGCCACACACCACCTCAATTTGACTAGTGGCGACCAACATGGGTGATGGTACGCCACCACGGTTGCGACTATATGAAAGAAACTTCAACGGACGCTAAAGATGACTCAAAAGATTGTGATTGGCGACCAACACGAAATGAGTCTTTTGGTAGGTTGCCAGTTAGTTTCATGTGAGCTTTGTTAGACTTTGGTGTGATCTTTGCCTTTTTTATGAGCTTTGTCGGGCTTTGGTATGTAGGTACCAACCAATCCAGCTCAAGTACCGAACGAATAGCCCGCATAGTCTAGGGTGTTTCAGTCACATTCTCTTCTTATGGTGTGCATGCTTTACTACCCGACGCATGCACGAGATGACCACAACCACCGCAATGGACAACACGTTCTAACCCATCACGGACGCAAGCTCCATGAACGCCACCGTGGCAAGCCCATTGGCCATGGGCTCGGCCATGTCAACCCCAACGTAACGATGAACCTAGGGCTGGTGTATGATGTCGGGCCAAAGGACTTCGTTTCCCTCCTCTGCGCGTCAAACTACACAAGCATGCAGATCATGGTGATCACAAGATCGTCAAGGACGTACAAATGCTCCTTCTCCTCCAACAATATAACTACCTATCCTTCATCACGATCTTTGACGCCAACACCACCACCAGTGATATGCGGTTCTACAGGACATTGATCAACATCTTGATGGCTCCGCAGTTTACCACGCTTTCGGGTGTCAGCCAAGCAATGTCGAGGTTATCGTGCCGCCAGGAACACTAGAGTTCAACACGGTGGGGCAGATGGCAACGTTCGAGATGGACATTAAACTCACTACGCCAACAAAGGACATGGCAACTTTTGGGCCATAGTTTGGAGCATGTGATTGACAAGTATCATGTGAGGACTCCTTACGTTCTTTTGTGATGATCGCATTGTAGTAAGGGCTTATAGAAGAAAATATTCAGTAATTTATTATTGTTTTTCTTGCCCTTATATGTCAACTAGCAAAAATCTTTTGCATTCCAACGGTTTTTTAAAGTTAATTACTATATAATTTTAGACATCTATATGCATGTATTTTTTTTAAAAGTATAAATGACTTATGTTTCACTTCATACGTTCATATGAACCAACTATTGTTTTTTGATGTATATTCAAAAGATAAATATTTGTTTTCTTAGGAATCTTCCGTAACTATAGCGATATAAGTATAGGTGTGCCCGAGCATTAGTACGAGAGTTAAAAATAGAAACATTCACAAGATGCCAAGATTAGTAGTTAGACTCATTTAAGCTAATAATAAGAGGATGATGTATGGCATGTTGAATTGGATCCATTGTCAATTGCACCAGTTTGTTCCATATTTTATAAGCTCAACATTTTTTTCTGCAAAGGATGTAATAACTCCGGTAGAAAGTTGACTGTCGGAGATAGGGTGACAATAAAGCTTGTGACTCGCTAGCGCCCTCGACTCGAAGATGAACTCGACTCGGCTCGTTCCAAATTTAGAACGAGCTGAGCTAGTTTTTTACTCCCTCCATTTCCTTTTACTTGTCGCTCCGGAGGATTGCACCTAAAACAAGAAGGGGATAACAAAGTCACTGGTATCCCTAATAAATGGATCCAATCCACTTACAAAAGGCAGTAGGCCCGCACATGCCTTCAGGCCAGCAGTACAAGAGTTAATGCCATGCACCCACGCATCCATTACAGAACTGAACTACACGACCAAAAACAATTTGCTTTGCCGAGGCAAATTACACACGAAATTCAAAAGTTGAATCCAGCACCACAAAATCACCCCATCTGTATAAGAAGGCTGCACACGCCCTTCCCTCATTTTCTCATTCTCTGACCTCCTCATCTCCCGTTCTCGTGGCCCCCATGGCTCTTGATCTCAATAATCCACCACCAGCAGAAGATGGTCCTGCCGAAGATGGTCCTGCCATTGGCGTTGTAGATGAAGCAGGAGGTGTACATGGAGCTGATGGTGGTCCTGTCCTTGGTGCTGTAGGAGCAACAATCGGAGTTCCTGTCTTTGACTTGAACATGGAGCCTGAGCTAGAGCTGCAACATGGAGAGAACTTTGGATTAGGTAACCAATTTGTTGTTGTAGTTAAACTTTTATTTGTGCCAGAAAGAAGAAATACTTTGGAAATCATGAAGAAATACTAAAATAATTGCAATAACTACTTTTTGCCATGCGACATCCTAAAATATTTGCAGAAGCTAACCAAGCTGGAGGAAATGTGTTTGTGAGCAATGCCCAACGTGACGCCGTATACAAAGCTTTGCTTGAATCATCCAACAATGGGAAGTTGAGAAAGAACAACACAAGAACTGTCTCCACTTCACTTGGAGTGAGTCTAAGGACAGCGCAACGCATTTGGCATGATGAACAATTGCAGAAAGCACAGGGAATAGATGTTGATGTTTCTCACAAGAAGACCGGTCGGGTTGGTCGTAAGAAGATTGAAATTGATTTTTCCAGAGTGCCTTCAATTGCTTTGCGTAAGAGAACAACTCTAAGATCACTAGCCAGCAAGGTAAGAAGATTGAAACTGATTTTTCCAGAGTGCCTTCAATTGCTTTGCGTAAGAGGACAACTCTAAGATCACTAGCCAGCGAGTTGCATGTTAGTGTCACCACCTTGCATAGGAGGTTCAAGTTAGGCGCCTTGCGTCGTCATTCGAACTCATTGAAGCCTTGTCTCAAGGATGAAAATAAAAAGGCTCGCCTACGTTTCTGTCTCGTCCATGCTCGAGGAGAATACAATCAATACAGATCCTAAATTTAGTGACATGCATAACATAATTCATATTGACGAGAAGTGGTGGTACATGACAAAGAAACCTGAAGAGGAGGATCCACACCGTACAATTTAGAACAAGAACAACATAGGCAACATGATGTTCATAGGCGTGGTGGGAAAGCCAAAGCATGATGCTCATGGAAACGAAACATTTTTAGGAAAAATTGGTATTTTTGCATTTGTGAAAGAGGTAAACTAGTTGTGGCAGTACATGTCAGTATTAATTCTTTCCCAATGTTGTGTGCAAGTACTAACTATCAATTAACAGGAACCAGCAGCAAGGAGCAGTAGGAACCGGCCAAGAGGGACCTTGATAAAGAAATCTGTTATTGTTAACAGAGAGGTGGTGAAAGATTATTTGATCAATAAGGTACTGCCTGCTATAGCTAGCAGAGGTATGGCCGGAGGAGCATGCTGGAGAGACCATATACATTCAGCAAGATAACGCAAGAACTCATGTCTCTGTTGACGTCAAAAGTCGCCAACACACCGTTGTCCGGAGAGTCCACCGAAACCCCGGCCGATGCAGAGTCCCGTGCTCCCAACGGACCGGCTCAGCTCGCCGATTCTCGTGTGCGCCGGTGCGTGCGCGATGGTTTTCCCGCAAACCAACAAAGACAATAAAAGGTGTAAAATTCCGGGTCATCGGCCCGTATAGACCGATGTGCAGCCATGGCCGATTCTCGCGTAAGATAGACAAAATCGGCCATCGACAGGGAGCAGCACGGCCCATCCATTTATGTATTAAATGCCAGTGCAAACGAACCGTGATACAAACTATACGAAATCGGCCGATGCTATAACATGCGATCGGTGGCTAGCAGCCGATTCCGTCGGTAAACGATCAAATCATTAAGACTTTGCAGGGATGCATTATCGAATAAAATGTAAACAAGGTAATTATTAATGGGATGTAATTAATTTGATAGCAAGAAGATGGTTTAATCATCAATTAGAGCAGTAAATCGGCCGATCGAGCATCCGGCCGATTCTGCCATTGATTATAACAATGAGTTATTAGATCATATCTAGATGTATAATGATGATCAATGAAATCGTACTAATAACTCGGGTCCAAAGGCAGCTTTTAACAGCATTTAGCTAATTGAACATAAAACAGCTAATGAACGTGATAAGCAATCGGCTAAACACTCCGAAAGAACAAGTAAGACAAATACAACCACACAGATCTCGACCGGCTGCCGCTCCAACAGACAAGTCAACCGATGGCACACGATCGGACCAGGTCTAACGGCCGCGCACGCTCGGCCGATTCAGGACAAGCATAATCATAAACGCCTTAACTATGAAAGTAAATCTACATCCTATCCAATCGGCTGCATGCGCCTAGGACAAGTCAACTATCGCAAAGGCAAACACAGGACACGTCAACCGAATCCGCACAATCGAATCGGCTAAGATGTAAGAGAAATTTCATAGCGGCTATCGTGACTCGAACGACCGGATCCGAGCCAATCGGCGTTGTGAGCAAAGGCCGGGACGGGGAGGCAGGACAAGTCAAACTACCTCCACCACGAGCCCGACCAGTGTCGACTTGACTCATCCCGGCCGATACTCACTACGACGGTCGAAACAGATCTGGTCGCCGGATAACTAGCAATTAAGCCATCTAATTACGAACAATGCGCCGAGAATTAGACGACATAATTACCTTGTCAAGCCGACTTGTTGTCGACCGGAGCCCCGAAGATCCCCGCGCGAAAACAATAAAAGACTTGACAGAAAATTAGGGTTTGGCGATGCGCCGAAAGTTGTATTGGATGTGAATCGAGTTTACAGGTTACATCTCGAGTACAAATTTATACCCGGCACAAAGAATCCTACTCGGACCCTCTTCGGGCCGATTTCCTAACCGACTAGGATCCTTTTCCAAAATTAAACTATTATTTCTAATTTTACAACGTGGGCCAGGCCCATCAATGTTATGCTCTTCTCGTTGGCGTCCGCGCACGATTCTCGGGAGGGACGCGCCTTTACTCGCCCAAGCGGCCGTCGGCCTTCCGCCCACCGGCCCTCTTTGACCTATAGTCGCCGACAATGGGTCCCTTGGTCAAAAACCGGCGTCAACACATGTCCCCCGGTCCTGGGGTATGCAACGCATGCGTCGGACCGATTTATCCTCTTTATCGCGCCGGTTTTATCGCCCGTCACCTCTCCATAAAACCCAGTGGTCACCCCCGGTCATTTCCCATCCGTTTCTTCTCCTTAGCTTTCATCTTCCCCTGTTCTAGCGACTTTTGCCTTTTCGAGCCCTTTCAACTTCCCACCGCGCCGCCGTCGTTTTTCTCTTCCGGTGACCATGAATCCCGCTCGTTGCTGCCGCTGCGGCCGCGCCGCCGGCCAGCGCTGCCGCCACCACCAACGCCGTTCCGGAGGTAATGTACATTCGAGCACCCCTCTTTTCTACCTTTGCAATCTTTCTTCGCGTTCTTGTTCTTGTTCATTTTCACAATCTATCTTCTTTCCGTTCCGTTTCTTATTTTAGCCCTATTCCTTGTTTTTAGGAGATCCGGAACCAAGTCGTCATCCCATCCAACATCCCAACTCACTTCTTTTTGGGCCCCATGGGCGATCCCGACCCCACAGATCTCATCTCAGTGCCGAAACGAACCGGGTTCCGTTTCGGCAACAATCTCCTTTATCGGCCGAGTGGGCCAACAGCTTTCGGTCATGGCCGACTCCCGTTGCCGGATGGCGCGATTGGTATAACCGGCATCGGCCGTCCATCCGCAAGGTTGGGCCAATATCGGCATCGCCCACGCCATCAAACTCTCTCTCGCCGATCACCACAAGAATGAACCGTTGCCGGCGGCAGCCTTCTTATCTCTCGGTCGATGCCCCGAATCGCTTCATGTTCGGCCACGGCCCGGCTACCATGACCCTCCCGGATACGGTCATGTTGGCCGATTTGAATATCACGGCGGAGGCCACCCCGCATGCCATCCGCATTAAGTCCTCCCATCGGATCAACCCTAAGGACACCAGGGGTTGGAAGGTCTACATCCGCACCTACAACAAGGGGCACGGCACGGCCGATCGCCGCGAGCACGTTGCCTTCCTCAACATGTGGCTTGACCACTTCTTCTTCTCGTGGGGTCAGCCGTGAGCCCCACAAACAATTTCCTCGCCGATAGCCGATAGGCCGGCCGACGCCTATGCCCTTCCCATGGGCAAGTACCTTCCGGGATCGGCGTACCTCCTTCTTCACCAGGTTTCGGTGGAGTTGCGCTCCGCCGATCGCTCAAAAACTTGGGTGGCCCTTGGTGGTTCATCCAAATGTGGTTGTCCCTTCATACCACCAAGGCCATCGATTTGGACCTCGTTGTCCTCTCCTTCCCCGGCAACTATGCCGAACCGGCCACGCCCGATCCAGCCGATGTATCTCTTTCGGGAAGCGTTATCCATGGCACCAGGGGCGGCCATGTCGATGACAACCTCGGCGTATTGGTTCGCCGCCCTCTACAAGGGCCTCAACAACGAAAGTACGGATTGGTACCCGTACATCGATTTCTTCGAGAAGGGATATGACACTCCTTTTCTCGATCGATCCCACCTTCCCAACGGCCGACGGGGAGGCGGTCAAGATCTTCACCACCCGCCTCCGCCCTCGTCCGCCGCCGACGGACTCATTGCCGGGAGCAAGGCTTTCGCTCCTATGAGTTCTACCACCCGCTCGGTGGCGGCCCGCCAACTCGGCTTCGCCGCCTGCCCCCAGCCTCTTCTATGTGGGGCAAATAAAGGCGCGGGCTAACGTCGACAACGCCATTCGCTGGAATTGGCTCGTCGGCCGCACCGCCGATGTCGTCACCGGCGACTTAGCCGGATTTTCCCGGCGCCCGGAGTACCCGCCTTTTGACCGCCGGTGGGGCGAGTGGAACCGCACCTCCGCAGCTCGAACACCGCTTCCTTCTTCTCCGGCTTAGTCCCGAGCGAAGCTTTCGCCGAGGTACGTGTAGCCGATTTATTTCCGTAAGGCCGATTTTATAAATGAAATCGGCCACTCCAAATGCTCACCCTTGTATATTCTTTTTCGCCGGACACGGAGGAGCCGCCGACCCAGAGCATCGCTGGCCGGCCGATTGCATACTTAATGCCGAGCCCAATTGTTCCAAATATCGGCTTCACCGATCGCACTCCCGCCCAAGCTTTTGCGGCGATGAGTCGAGGGGCACCAGCCTGCCCGCAAGGCCAAGACTAAAACAGCCGCCCTCGTAAAGAGGAAGGCTAATGTGCCACCGCAGTGGCCGACTCAAGCCCCGAAGCGACACCGCGCGCCGCTAAAGCAGCTCAGTGCGCCCGTCCGACCCGGACTACTTCGCTGAACCATCACCGCCGCGTCGGTCATTATTGCATGATCGCCGATTCCCTTTTCACTTTACATACCGTCTAACTATGAGTTCTTTGCAGGAATCGGCGGTTCTTCCTCCTCGGGCCCGACACCAACGCCCGATAGGCCGATCCGCCTATCAACTCCTCCACGGGCCAGGACGCCGACACCCGAAAGGCCGACCCCCGTAGCTCCGGAATCGGCAGCCGTACCAAGCCAGGCCGATCCAAATCTTACGGAGAGCTCAACTCGCTTGGATCGGCCTCGCGTCTCCCGAGGTCGCCGCCGAAGCCGAACAAGCCGGCCGTGTGTCGCCCACGGCCTCTCCCAAAGGCACCGCCGCCGACGAAGAATCGGTCGGCCAGAGCCGCCCGCGGCTTCTCCCGTAGGCACCGCCGTCGATGAGCTTGCCGATGAGCCCGCCGATGAGCCCGCCGAAGCCGAACAAGCTGGCCATGTACCCGATGCCGCCTCCGAAGATGCCGCCGGTGAAGGGGAATCGGCCGCCGAGAGCTGATTGGAACACACGAACCCGTAGGTTCAATGGCACAGCCCGATAGACGTCCGCCCGCTCCGCATCGACGCTTCGCAGTGTTTGTTTTTACTATCTCCTTTTTATTTTCTTGATTTGCCTCTCGATTATTAGCTTCATTTTATTTTTCTTGGTATTTCGTGCGCTTAGCTTCCCTCGTTCTCGCGCCGATTTTGGTATCTTCCTCTCGGTCTTACCACCATGAACGAAATCGCGCGCAGTGCTCGAGGCCTCTTCGGCCGATCGCTTGGTGGCCGACGCTCACCCCATAAGGGCCCGATACTTGGAGGTCCTGGACCGAGCTCCCGGAGGATGTGCGCGATGCTCCGCACCGCGTGGCATACATGGAGTACCGGCAAATGGACTTCACTCGTGCCCGCCAGCCGTCTCGGCTCGCCACGCGGAGCAGCAGCAAGCTGCGTTACTCGCCGAGAACTCCATCAAGCGCTCCGAGGAGGAGGCCCGTAAGACCCAGGAGATGCAAGAGCAACTCTCAAATCGGCAGGATGAACCGCAGGTAATCAACCAGGAGATTGCCGATTTGAGAGCATCGCCGGCTCTCAAGGAGGAGGCGGCGGCGGCCTTGGAAGCCACCATTGCACAGCTTGTCGGCCGACGTGGCGGCTCAACGAAGACGACGGACGAAGCAATTCAAACGGCCGAGAAGATGGTCGCCGCGGCGCACGCCGATGTCGGCCCCATCGAGGATGACCTCGTTGGTCATGGCTAAACTCGACTCCATGCCGGCTCCGCGCACTATCTCGCCGTCCAAGACTTCTTGTCCCGTGCCGAGGCGCCGATTATGCTTAGGTGTAATAGGATTTTGAACAAAATTTGTTGCGAATATTTTTTGCACTAAGGGCGATATACCATAATATCGGCCATCCGAAGGCGATGTTTAAACATCGACTAATTTATCGGTGACTCCCTCCGTTTTACTTTCATATTTTTTGGGCTAAGGGCGATACTCTCGCATCGGCCGTCTCAAGGCGATGTGCATCGACATCGGCCGTAGTCTCTTTTAGGCCGAACACTATGAGTTAATCCAAATACTAGGATAATACCGCTTCAAATACTTTCCATTAAGTGCTCGGCCGAATTCTTCCCCTTCTAACTCTTTCAAAATATATGCATTACCCGGTGCCGATCGGCTAATCAAATAAGGTCCTTCCCAATTAGGCGACCATTTACCAAACCGATTGTCCTTCACGCCGATTGGCATCCTAAGCTTCCGCACCAAATCGCCCTCTTTAAACTCGTTTCTGCACAACCTTCTTATCATAATGGCGGGCGACCCTCGCCTTATTCTCGCTCTATTTTTTCCAATGCATCCAGCTCGATTTTGTACTACATCTTCTAATTCATCCATCATCAATCCGTAGTACCGATCGGCCGAAAGCTTTTGTTGCAACTCAATCCTTCCGGAGCCGATAGCTCGTCTCCCATGGCAAGCACGGCTTCGTGCCCATATACCAGCCTGATACGGCGCAACTTGCATGGCCCCATGCCGTGACATACGATAAGCCCACAAAGCGTCCATCAATTTCATGTGCCACTTACGAGGATACTCTTGTATTTTCCGCTTGATTAACTTGATCGTACTCTTATTTGCCGCTTCAGCTTGGCCATTGGCTTGGGCATAATACGGCGACGAATTAATCAACTTAATTCCCATCTCATCAAGCAAAAGATTGAAATTCGTCCGACGTGAATACCGATCCTTGATCTCGTCGTGATTGTTTCCGGAATCCCAAATCTATAAATGATATGCTCTTTAACAAACGTTATCACGTCGCCGTCGAAACTTTGCGATAGGGTGCCGCTTCAACCCACTTCGTGAAATAATCTGTAGCTACTAATATGTATTGATGTCCTTTGCTTGATGCCGGATTTATCTCGCCGATCATATCCATGGCCCAGCCTCCGAACGGCCAAGGTTTGATTACCGGATTCATAGCCGACGTTGTGCGCCTCCGTATAGGTCCGAATTTCTGGCAATCTTGGCAACTTTTATAATATTTAAAACAATCGGCCAACATTGTCGGCCGCAATAACCAGCTCGCCTTAGCAGCCACTTCATTTTATGGGCCGATTGATGCGTTCCGCAAATCCCATCATGCACTTCGCTCATTACCACTTTGGCCTCGGTGTCATCAATACACTTGAGAAGCACCCCATCAATTGTCTTGAAAAATAATTGATCATCCAACGTAACATACTTCAAAGCTTTATATCTTATCTTCTTATCTCGTAGGTTGGGATGGATTGCTCAAAAATTTCGAATTTCCGTACGCCAATCGGCTTCTTCAATATCAGCCTATCTCTAAGCTGCTTTCGGCGAGCCGATATCCGTATGCTAACCGAGCCAAGTTATTTGCTTCAAAGTTCTGCTCTCTTGGTATATGGCTGACTTTAACACACTTGAACCTTTTCATTAACTTCCGGCACTTTCTATGATATTGCAACAATATTTCATCTTTACACTCATACTCATCGGCCACCGACTCACAACCAACAAGGAATCGCCGAAAATTTCCACAAAATCAGCCCCGCATCGATGAGTAATTCCAAATCCTTTTAATATCGCTTCGTATTCGACTTGGTTGTTGGTGTGCGCCTCACCGTAATAGAGTATCCACGTATTGCCCCCGAGGCGACACAACAACCAAGCCGATTCCACTTCCTCCTTGCAAATTGAACCATCAAAGAATACCGTCCATGGCACCGGTTCAACGTATCCGGCCGAGTGTTCACCGTGTTGCACTATTAAATCAGCCAATACTTGTGCTTTTACCGCTTTGGCCGATTCATAGCCTAAATCAAACTCCGCAATTGCCAACATCCATTTGCCCAACCGGCCTTTGGGGACCGGAGCCGATAGCATATATTTTACGACATCGGCTCGGCAAACGACAAGACACTCTTCGGCCAACAGTATAATGCCTTAATTTTGTGCATGAAAAATACGTACGTAGACATAACCTTTCCACCTCTCGGATACCGTGTTTCTGCGTCAATTAATTTGCGGCCGAGATAAAATATGACCCGCTCTTTTCCCTCCCCGTTCTTGAGTCAATGCCGAGCCGATGCACCTATCATCGGCCGATAAATATAACTTAAAGGGTGTGCCTCGGCTTTGGCGGAACCATCACCGGTGGGGACACCAAATATTTCTTGATATCTTCTAAAGCCTTTTGATGGATCGGCTCCCACCGAAATTCTTGATTGGCTTTGAGTTTCAACAATGGCGTAAACACATCAAGTCGACTGCACAAGTTTGAGATAAATCGCCTAATAAAATTAATCTTGCCGATCGTGGACTCGGAGCTTCGTCTTGTTCGTCGGCGGTTCCAACTTTCTCGATAGAATCAATACTCTTAGGGCCGACTTCAATTCCCTTTTCATGCACAATAAACCCCAGAAATTGTCCAACTCGAGACGCCAAACGCACACTTGAGCGGGTTCATCTTCAGTGCCGTATTGTCTTGTCCTCTTCAACACTTCTCCGAGATCAGCCACATGACTCCCAACCGATCTTGATTTCACCATGACATCATCAATATAAATTTCCACCAATCGGCCGATTAAATCGTGATATATAAAATTCATGGCCCTCTCGATATGTAGCACCAGCATTTTTTAGTCCGAAGGTCATGACAACCCACTCATATAGTCCCAACGCCCCGGGCATCTAAACGCCGTCTTCGATATATCTTCCTCGGCCATAAAAATCTGATTGTACCCAGCATTTCCATCCATAAAGCTCAAAATTTTGTTGCCGGCGGCTGCATCAACTAACAAATCGGCGTTTGGCATTGGGTACTCATCTTTCGGAGTTGCCTTATTCAAATTTCTCAAGTCAATGCAAACCCGCATCTTTCCATTCTTCTTTTCCACCGGCACAATACCGGAAACCCACTCCGCATATCGGCATGGCCTAATGAAGCCGGCCTCATATAATCTGATAATCTCTTCTTTGACGGCTTCATAATACCTAGGGTCAATTTTCCGAGCCCCCGCTTATATGGCCGATATCCGGCTTGGTGGGCAACCGATGTTCAACGATCGATCGGCCGAGTCCAGGCATCTCGCTATAATCCCAAGCAAAACAATCTTTAAATTCCTCCAATAAGGCCACTAATTCATCTCTTACTTCTTTACACAATTTCTTGCTAATATATGTTGGCCGAGGCTTGTCTCCATCCCCTATGTCTACCTCTTCTAACTCGTCGGCCGACACAAAACCGTGACCTAATTTCCCGTCTTCTCGGCTCGTTAATCGGCCGACTCATCATATCCTCGCTGCGTGTATCGATCGGCCGATTGTCCGTCAATTCTCCCGTGGGGCCCATCGAGCAGCTCGGGGGTACCCGACCCCCGGTCACAATAACTCCGTCGTCGGTGATGTTTATGGCCTCCGCATCCCAATACGTGCCCGATAAACAAGGCAGGCTCTCCGCACCGGCAAACTCGAAATCGGCGGTTGCAATGGTTACGTATTTATCGGCCCGTACGATTTCGACCTTGTTGCCGACCCATTGAATCAAACATCGGTGCATGGTTGATGGGATGCAACAGCTTGGCATGAATCCGCCTCTCCCCAACAAAGTTGTGTATGCACCTTTCCCGTCGATGATGAAAAAAGTGGTGGGTATGGTTTTGCTGCCCACAGTTGATCTCCATTATTGCGGCCCCACGCACATCTTGACTTCTCCCGCTCGTAATCCTTGAGCGTCGATTAGCCCTCATCATTTCTTCTCGGCGTCTTCCCGAGCTTGCGGTATGTAGTAATCGGCATGACATTGACCGCCGCTCCTCCGTCGACCAACATTTTCCTCATTGGTGACCCATTGACGTAGCCGCTAATGTACAATGCCTTGAGATGCAAATGATCGTAGTTGATCGGCTTATCAAATACCGCCGATTCCGCGTCCACGTAATCTCCGAAGTCTCCCCAACCGGTTCTTCTTCACCCGAATTTTCATCGGCCGATCCGACAATCCCGGGCATCATGGATATCATATTCACCGCGGCTTCAGCCCGACCACTTGAGACCGCACTTTCGGCCTCCATTCCTTCTTGGGCTTGGACTCATCATCTTGGTCATCTCTCGTAATATCGTCCACCCTTGATTTCTCGACAACGCATTCTTTGAAGCCTCCTCTTTGGGTTTTGCCGAGCAAACCACCGGGGCACCACTGTCCTTCGTTCTCGGTTTGATCACCTCTCGAATCTTCATGGTATTGGTAATCAAACTCTTCTTCATCATTGATTGGCCCCGCCGATCGTGAACGGAGGTTCTCTTTGGCACTACGTATCTTCGTTCATCATATCCGTGATCATAGCCGATCGCTTCTTCCGGGGGCCGATTGTTGAGATTCATAGTTGCGACCAATCGGCCGTCCCCGGTAACTTGACGACCCGACATCACGATACTCTTCCCGGCTAGTGCACTCGGACAGCTTCTCGATAGATGGAAGCTTCATGTTTCGGTCCCAAGCAGCATCGAAAGAAAGGACAATCCCAGTGTGGGTCAAAATCTTCTCGGCGGACCACGCTTTGTCTCGTACCGCCGACTTTGACCGATAGATTCCTGTTCACGTGCCGCCCGATCTCTTTCTTCCCTCTCCCTCTTCCTCTCATATCGGCGTATGAAACCAGCCGATCCACCGCCGATGGTATTGATGTACATCGTATTAGCCGGAAAGGGTGCCCATCAACTTTCATCTTCTTCTTTACATCAGCTGCTCGCAATACCCCACCGTCAACCGCCTTCTCGGATCTCATCTCTCATAGCATAACAATCAACGGTGTTATGATGTGAATTTCCATGCCACTTGCACCACTTAGCCATTTTCTTCAACTCCTCCGGCGTAGGAATTTTGTGATGAGGTGAAAGCTGGATTTTCTTTTCCCGCAGCAGACCGATCAAATATCTCGTCGGCCTTAGATAAATCAAAATCATATTTTCTCTCCTTAGGATTGACATGCGGAGAAAATATCGGCCGTTTATTATTAGTCCACTCAACCGCATTAATTCCCTCTTCATCATCTTCACCGTCGAAATCAGCATAAGCTCACCCGATACCGCCGATTCCTCGGTGAGCCGGAGATTTTCTTCCCGGCCAACCGCCCTACGTGTCACCGTGCCAGCCCATCAAACTCATGTGGGGTAAACTTTTCTTTGATGTTGGAGAATAGCCCCGCATAAGCGATCTCGGCCAACCGTTGCTCGTCAGGTTCGGATTGTAGCATCGTCCCCTCGTAGTCCCGAACCTCTCGTATATAATCGGCCACCGATTCCCCGATTTCTGTTTCACCGCCATTAAATCGGACAAACTAAGCTCGGTAATGCCCGTGAAGAAGTACGAGTGAAACCTTTTCTCCGCATCGGCCCAACTCCGAATAGAACCAGGCGACAGTCGAAGCAAACCATGAAAAGGCCGATCCGTACAATGACAAGTGGGAATAGCCTAACCCGCAAAGCCTCCCGAGTAGACGCCTCACCAAGCCGTGCGTCATACCGACCGATGTGCTCCATAGTTGATGTGTTATCTTGCCCGTAAAACTTGGAAAACTCAGGAATTTTATACTTATTGGGTAAAGCCACGGAATCCATCCAGTCAGGGTAAGGTCGCCGATACAATGCACTTTTCTCCTTAGGCTTCAAATCGAACCGATCTTTCATCATATCGGCGATCTTAGCCATGAGGCTATTCATATCATTGGGTTCAGCAGCTTGCCGATCCGGTCCCCCGTCATATAAGCCGTGTTGGGCTGCCCCCGCCGGGTGTATCAACCGGCCGTTTCCGTAAATCCCGCATGCGTAGCCGGAACGAAGAATCACGTGAGCGATTCCATAATTCATGGCCGATTGGATCGGCCGTCCGACTCATGAATCCCCGTCCCCCACTCGATGCAGCTTGGTCGTGGAATACCGGATATCGGCCGTACTATAGTGGGTGAGTTCTCAATTCTACTCGGGCCGGTATTTGGTACGTAGAAGAAATTAGGCTGTCGTGCCATCCGCGGGACCGCTGCCACATTGGTCGCTGCCCCTAATTCGTAAGTCGGCCGTTGTACATCTTGTTTGTCGCCCTCCTCCGTTACCGACTTCTTGGGGCCACCGTCATCCTCTTTGCCCGGCTGGGTCGTACCGGTACTTGCATTTGCATTGTCCTTGCCAGGCCATAGGTGAGGTGGCATGCCGCACGTGGGCTGAAACCCCGCCGGCGGTGTGGTATTCTCGGAGGCCAACTCCCCGAATTGGTCGTACAAGAGTGCCAAAAGGCCGAGTGTACGCAGGTCCAGTAATATCCTTCGATGAACGACCCGCCATCAACCGTGTCCTTGATCAAATTTCCGATGGTGTTGGTCAACACGCCCGATTGATTGATTAGGGCCTCGATGAACGGACGAGTTGACCATATCACCGAGTTGGTTGGCATCCGGCAGCCTCTCGGGCTTTGATTTGGTCTAGTTCTTCCGGATGCAGTAATCCGAGGGATGTCTCCTTTTGTGGCCACTCGCCACGTGTCACTTTCTGTGGCTTGAAAGTACTTTTTCATTGCTTCGGCCAGGTATTCTTGGTACTGCAGCTTTTGTTCCGTCGTCATCTTCCCCAGTGCCGAAACCTCGTTGTCATCGTAAACTTCTCCATGCCCTTTGCCATCCGTCCTAAGAGGAACCGGAACAAAAATCGGTCGATTTTCAGCATCGACCATTGGTGTTCCGTCCTCCCCGACAGCCTCGCATGTACGACATCTTGATCTTGGTTGCTTCTGTCCCACCGGGCGTGCCAAAAAGTGTGTTGACGTCAAAAGTCGCCAACACACCGTTGTCCGGAGAGTCCACCGAAACCCCGGCCGATGCAGTGGTCCCGTGCTCCCAACGGACCGGCTCAGCCTCGCCGATTCTCGTGTGCGCCGGTGCGTGCCGATGGTTTTCCCGCAAACCAACAAAGACAATAAAAGGTGTAAAATTCCGGGTCATCGGCCCGTATAGACCGATGTGCAGCCATGGCCGATTCTCGCGTAAGATAGACAAAATCGGCCATCGACATGGAGCAGCACGGCCCATCCATTTATGTATTAAATGCCAGTGCAAACGAACCGTGATACAAACTATACGAAATCGGCCGATGCTATAACATGCGATCGGTGGCTAGCAACCGATTTCGTCGGTAAACGATCAAATCATTAAGACTTTGCAGGGATGCATTATCGAATAAAATGTAAACAAGGTAATTATTAATGGGATGTAATTAATTTGATAGCAAGAAGATGGTTTAATCATCAATTAGAGCAAGTAAATCGGCCGATCAGCATCCGGCCGATTCTGCCATTGATTATAACAATGAGTTATTAGATCATATCTAGATGTATAATGATGATCAATGAAATCGTACTAATAACTCGGGTCCAAAGGCAGTTTTAACAGCATTTAGCTAATTGAACATAAAACAGCTAATGAACGTGATAAGCAATCGGCTAAACACTCCGAAAGAACAAGTAAGACAAATACAACCACACAGATCCCGAATCGGCTAGCCGCTCCAACAGACAAGTCAACCGATGGCACACGATCGGACCAGGTCTAACGGCCGCGCACGCCCGGCCGATTCAGACAAGCATAATCATAAACGCCTTAACTATGAAAGTAAATCTACATCCTATCCAATCGGCTGCATGCGCCTAGGACAAGTCAACTATCGCAAAGGCAAACACAGGACACGTCAACCGAATCCGCACGATCGAATCGGCTAAGATGTAAGAGAAATTTCATAGCGGCTATCGTGACTCGAACGACCGTATCCGAGCCAATCGGCGTTGTGAGCAAAGGCCGGGACGGGGAGGCAGGACAAGTCAAACTACCTCCACCACGAGCCCGACCAGTGTCGACTTGACTCATCCCGCCGATACTCACTACGACGGTCGAAAACAGATCCTGTCGCCGGATAACTAGCAATTAAGCCATCTAATTACGAACAATGCGCCGAGAATTAGACGACATAATTACCTTGTCAAGCCGACTTGTTGTCGACCGGAGCCCCGAAGATCCCCGCGCGAAAACAATAAAAGACTTGACAGTAAAATTAGGGTTTGGCGATGCGCCGAAAGTTGTATTGGATGTGAATCGAGTTTACAGAGTTACATCCGAGTACAAATTTATACCCGGCACAAAGAATCCTACTCGGACCCTCTTCGGGCCGATTTCCTAACCGACTAGGATCCTTTTCCAAAATTAAACTATTATTTCTAATTTTACAACGTGGGCCAGGCCCATCAATGTTATGCTCTTCTCGTTGGCGTCCGCGCACGATTCTCGGGAGGGACGCGCCCTTTACTCGCCCAAGCGGCCGTCGGCCTTCTCGCCCACCGGCCCTCTTTGACCTATAGTCGCCGACAATGGGTCCCTTGGTCAAAACCG
>JAUNZO010000073.1:0-76488 GCA_031894775.1 Chloris gayana | reverse complement strand
TCTCCATTCCTGTGAGGACCTAAATTTCATCGAAGTCAAATTCGAACCCTTTGTACCTCTTTGCCACTCTCGAGTGTGGCACGTACATCCATCATAATTTAGCATCAGCATACCATAAGAAAGAATTAAAACAAGGTAAAATACTAAAAATCATCCAAAACATAGTCTCAATCTCCATAGTCTCAATCCCAAATCTCATCATCATGGATACAAGAACGTGACACGCAGGCCAAATAACATGAAAAAGAAACTAGCGGAAGCGTCTCACATGAAAAAGCGGTGTTGGAGCTCCAAGTCCACGAGGCGACTTAGTGTAGGCGAGACTGTCACTCCTCTCCGACGGCACCGTCCGTCGACTCGATAGGCTCCTCCGTATCAACGTCTAAAAAACAAAATAAGAAAGCCGTGAGTACATAAAGTACTCAGCAAGCCACAACTACCTAGCAACAATGTATATATACTTGAATATTTCAACGATAGACAAGGGCTAGCACCTAAAGCAATTGTTCCTCAAGTATATGTGAAGCAAGTTTTATTATTTGCCAAATTTTATAAGTGGCCTTGCAGGAAACAACACAATCCCGCAATAGTCAAATTTTATATCCAACACAACTCCACTGGAACCACAGCTCGAAGCCGGAAGTAAAACACCTATCGGAGGGGAGAAGAAGTAAACTAATCAAGTGGGTCGCTCGGTGGTATTGCCCCTTTCCCGAGGCTAGGCTATACGTCGCGGGCCCCAAATCTACCCGTATATTGAACTATACATATATTGACACCCAACTCCATACATATTTCATATAATTTGTTTAGTTGTTGAATCTTCTCCTATGTTAGATAAAAATATATGTTTTAGTTATGTGTTGCTTTTAATTATAAATATATCTATTGTGTTTATTATCTATTTTAATATGTACATTGAAGACCTGCTGGTGACCCGCCACCCACCCGAAACCCGGCGGGCACGGGCGCGGGTGTGAATTTCCACTGCGGGTGCAGGTGCAGGTGTGAATTTTCACCCGTTGCATATCTCATCGTGGGTGGAGTTTTGCTCCACCCGCCCGAACCCGACCCGTTGCCATCCCTAGGCGGAATGGGCGCCGGCCGGTCGGGCTCGTTCGATTCGAGCCAGCCCGTTAATCGACCGTTATCCCCATCATCGGAAACCCTAATCCCCATCCGCCCCACGGCTTCATTGCGGTGGAGTCGGTTCTCTATCCATGCTGGCATGCTGCCCCCGACGGATGGTCCCCATGATGGGTGGGCCCTCCGGTCGATGTCGGTCAGGTGTTGCGGCAGAGAGTCCACGTCGATGACGGAGCGGCGCAGCCAGCCACAAATTCAGCGGAGTTATATTGGATTGCAATAATAGGCAGGAGATATCATGTCACCGTTCCGGACTCATATAACAGAAGATTACTACTATAATTTCAACTCGATTGTCTAACCAGCGTCCGATCAATACAAAAGATAACACAATAAATTGACCGGAAACATCACCTATGTCTTAGTTGGGCACACTGGTTGGACAATTGGGTTAGAACTATAGCATTTTCCATAATAGAAACATCTGTTGCGATTAGAATAGGCATATCAGATTTAGATCGGCAATGTTTCCGCCAAATAGGTCTCTTGGATAGCATTGCATAGATATATCGTTGCACTCTTGTATGTGTATTTGTAGACATGTTGTCTCCAAAAAAATATGTTAGATTTAGTTGATATTTCATAAAACACAAAATACCACTATTATTCTCATAAATTGTTGTCCGTTAATTTTTTCGATATGTTTAATCATTTATTTTATTTTAAAAATTTAATCATATCATATAGTTGAAATATGTTTTTTATATTTGGATATATCTCTACTCCTTAATAACTTTGATGAAAACGTCCATATTATACGTCCATGTCAATTTTTGGTGTAGGCTCACGCTAACACTACTACAAATACGCACTATAGCGGCGGGCTTAAAAGGATCTCGGTGGCGGACGCATTAAACGCCACAAAGGTCCTATCATTATTACAACCAAAATTAGTCGCGGTCTAGAGATCGCGATCGCCCGCTGGGCGCAATAGCCTAATAAGACGCTAGTGTCGGTCTAGGGACCGCGACCGGTGCTGTTAATTTACTAATAAAAGAAGGCGGGACGACACGGATTGATACCCGCCCTAGACGTCGTCGCCTCGGTGCCACCCGTCCCACCGCCGACCATCCTGCGTCGTCCTGTCCCGTCGAGCCGCCGCCGCTCGTGGCGTCGCGGGAGAAGGAGCAGCCGCCACGAAGGAGGAGCGGACACCACGGGAGGAGGAGCCACCACGGCCGCCGGATCCCGAGCCATCGGAGGGTGAGCAAAGAACGCCTCCACGGTCACCGCCGGCGCCTTCGAGGCGCCGTCGGATCCGGGCGGCGACGGAGGAGCCGTCGGGCGTCCGTTCGGCGAGGTGTTGGCGAGGATCAACATCCGCTGGTCCCCGGAGCGCCGGTTGCTCCCGGAACAGCCCCGGCGGCGGCGACCCATGGCCGGAGGCGGAGGTGGTGGAGGAGAGAAGTGGTGGCGCCGCCACCGATCCTAAATCCTAACCCTAGGTGGTCGTACGACGCGCGGATAAGGTTGCGATGCGGCACCGCAACCCCACCTATTTATGGAAGGGTGCGGTCGATCGCAGCGGGCCTCGACCGTCGGACCCGCAACTAAATGGGCTACGGGCCGGATAGGGTTCGCTATCGTCGCGTGCTCGTTAGCCGTAGACCCGTTGCCATGTTTGTTATGGTCTCGAGGTGTCCGCAACTATTTTGCACCCTTAGTTGCGGACACTCGCTTTGTACAGATCACTTAGCGACGGAAGCCTCAAAGGACCGTCACTGTGCTAAAAAGACGTCCATCGCTATAGTGTTTTATTCTAATAGTGTAATTCGAGTCCTAATCAATGTCCATTTCTGTCTGGATCAATCTATTAACCAACCCACGAGGCCGCGCCTACATCCGTCCTTTGCTCTCGCACAAATCATCTGAAACCTGCGACGGGAGAAGCCTAGGCCCTTGCGGGACGTCAATTCCATCCTGCCCCAGAGATTCCGACGGGTATATTCAGTGATGTTAGTATATTCAGTGCAAACAACTCAATCAGCTGACTTTGTTAATAAGCATGCGTTTTAGCATGTTTTCTAATTTCTCTATTTCAAGAATTACTGCTGTTAGAAAATTAACTTCTCCAATGCATATAACTTACTTGAGTAGTATTCTCAAGAGCAGAAAGCAGGTAAGTGATCAACACGTGTATAATTTTAGAAAATAATGATTTCGTGAGATTAATATAAACATCCTTTGAAATTACAGATTGACACGTTCAAAGTGAGCTGTTCTCTCAAGATATGGTGCTGGACATCATCGCCGCAAGACTTGGATGTGCAGTTTTTCTGACCGTGTATAAGATGAATGACGGAAAGTACTTTGGAATCCATAAAACTTTGCGAAGGTGACACTAACGAGCAAAATTTTATACGTACATATGAAATTAGTAATGCCAACGCCAAAAATAGCGTGTTGTACCAAGCTACTTCCTATTAATAGATATACGGAAAAAGTAGAAAGATGATTCAAACAAAAATATTTCGACTATTGGAATGTACATCCAAGCAGAGGTCGATATTAAGATTTATAAACAAATATTTGTATTTTATATCATGTGTTATTATATAAAGGGAAAAAATATGGAGTTCTAATTTAACTCAAAAGCATAGAATGTATTCTCTCAGCCCATTCCATTTGCAGCATACTGGTAAAAATAAAATTTAAAGAAACAACTATGGCAATAAGACTAAAGATACCTTTTTTTCAAATAAAAAAACCCCATGGCAATGCAAGGGCACTTTGTTAGTATTCTAATAAAGATGAATGGACAAACATAATGAAAAAAATCTAATTATAACAATAATTTTGAAACGGAAAAAGTACACCATATAAGCAACAAGGATAGCATGGCGAAGAGGAAAATAAATAGGCTTTACGAGGATAAAACTATGGGCACAAAGTTTAATTACTTATTTATAAATATTATAAGATAAGATTGTACATTGAGACAACTTGTTTCATCCATCAAATCAAACCTCTAAAAGTCATTTGACAAGTCTTGAAAAAGTGAGATGAAACTATGTAGAGACACTAGGACTTTGCCCCGTCATAATAGATCTCTAGTTGAGTTTCAAAAACAATTGGTGTTAGAGTTGATCCATCAAGGTAGACCTTCTAGATGGTGATGTATCTTACACTATATATCTCAAGGATGATTGAATATATTGGTGATGATTTTAGTGATTTGTTGACCTTGATTCTTTAATCATGCATGTGTTTGTTCCTATTACTTAGTTCTAAGCAAAGTATTTATATATGATCTTAATCGTAGTGATTAGGCTAGTACTCGGATCTTGTATTGATTATGCATCGTGTGGTTTAGTGGTGACAGGACTAAGCTTGTGCAGCACCTTTGGATAATCAAGTAGGGTAAGACGTTTGCGCTATTAAGAGATTGCTCTCAAGCAACGATAAATCGAGGGTCTCTCGAAAGACGAGTGTTCTCATTGATCTCGGGTTTGCAATTGATCTATGTAATTTATCCATCATGATTTTATCCAATTGGACTTTCTATTACGATCTCAACTAGCAGATATCAGAGTTATTCACATAGCTTTACTCGGGCTAATCAAGTCTCCGACGTCACTAGATCTCAACCGACCAAGTGTGCCGATCGTCACCCAAGCCACCAACATTCTCAACTTCACAACCAACACTAGCTTAGTTAGATATTTTGTTGTTAATGATATTTATCCATTAATCCTTATGAATTCGATTAAACCTTAGAATACTCTAAGGAAAAAAATGCTACAATGTACACCGTCCACTTGCAGTATATAAGCGGGTGCGTAGATACGATCAACAAGCCCTTTTTTCGACGCCGTTACCGAGGACTAATGTAGGATTGAATATTGTTTTATGTATTAGTATCTAGTTATTCTACTCTATTTTTTCCGTTTCATTTGTGCATATATCATGTTGATTGCGATCGAACAGGTATGGACGGTCCTATGTCGGACAAACCCTCTAATTACATCGATGAACTAGAAAGACTTTTTCTCAAGAAGAGGGGTATTGAGAAGGAAAGCAAGTCTCTTAGAGATCTAGTTGGAGAAGGAGCTCGTCTTGATCCGTGAGCATTGTTCGTGATAGAAGATCAAGAAGAAGAAGAGGCGATGGGCGACGTGATGGGAGACAAACCACCACCGGAATTGCCATTGGTTGATTGCTTCAAACGCCGACTAGAAAATGTCATTAACGGATTTCAACGAAGGTGCCAATCAATTGCCATATCAATCGGAGAGATATGTTGGCATAGTAGCACAACAGATGTTTACCGGTTCGAAAGATTTTAATCAACATTTGTAGCACTTCTTGGAAGTTTGCAGCACATTCAAGATTGTAGTATTGAGTGTCGACGCCGCACAAGTGTGATTGTTCTCCTTGTCTCTAGTTAGACGTCCTAAGCAAGTGGTACAATGGATTGGTGAATACAACAAAGACTACTTCGAACACTTTTGTAGCTGAATTTCTGGCCAAGTATTTCCCTCTTGGCAAGACGCAAGCTTTGAAGAATAGAATCATTGGATTTACTCAATATGTTGATGAGATCATTAGAGAAGCATGGGAGAAATGAGTATATGATGCTTGCCCTCATCACAATCTTTCAAGAGGAGAAATTGTTGAGAGATTCTATACTAGATTAAACCATATGTCTCGTCAACACTTGGATGCTTCGAGATGGAGGTTCGTTCATGTCAAAAACTGCCACTCAAGCTAGTGGATTGATCAAGCTATTAGTGCAAAATCAGTCTTGGAAAAGTGATAGGAGCACAAATAAGAAGAGTTTGCAACATTCGAAAGGAGTTTGAAGAGTGTGATCAAGAGAGCTCAAGATGAATTGACTATAGATCGTCTCAACGAAATACAAAGTAGGTTGGACAATAATCTTCACATCCCTAAGGAAGAATCGATCAAGCCAGCTCAAGCTCTACGTGTGAGGAGTGTGGACAACTTGGTCATGTGAGCAAGGATCGCCCGGAAGATCTCAAGATATTGAATTATATAAAGAGCACAGGATGGAAGCCCCCGTATCGAAAGCAAAGGAGTACTTTTACCCTCGGTTCGTTCATGCAAAATGCTATGCCATTTCGTCTCCAATGTCGGGAGTTCTTCCAAGCTCAAGAGAAGATCAACAAGGATAATCGGTCCAATTTTAAAGAAATTGACCGCGCTCTTGAATTATAAGCGGATGCACATCCGCTTGTTGTTTGTTGCATATTGTGTCCGATCTACTTGTGTGTGGTGTGTCTTGTGATCTCCTACACGGATAACAATTCTAGGAGGTGAAGAAAAGTTTCCATTCAAACGGAATCCTAAGGTTCCCACATTACCTACATATCCTTGGATTCACCAAGTAACCCTATAACGCAAGTTCCGTTCATCACGTAAGTTCCGTGATCAACGGAAGTTCCTTCGTGATAGGGCTAACTAGGTGTTAAGTGTTGTGATTTTCAATAATTGTTTTTGCTTGCCTATTCAACCCCCCCCCCGCCCCCGTCCCCTCTAGGCAACTTTCATAACCACTACACGACAAAAGCCGGCAGGGTCGATGGGTGTTGACCCCCTCTCCGTTTCGCCTTGACCCCCAACGCCCGGGTAGAGCGAGGCGTAAAATCCACCGATACCCTTCCGTGACACCGTAAAGGCTTCGAGAGCACGCATGGCTACAACGACCGGAGGTCCAATCCCTAAGCCGCCCTACGGAAACACCATCATGCCCTGTTTGAATGGGGCATGGCTTGAAGCCGCATGCTTAGGCTGCCGTGTCGGGCGAGTATCGGCAAGGAGCGACCGAACCAGGCGGTGGCACTCGTACAAGCAAAAAGACGGCAGGACCCACCCGGGCCCCGCGGAGGAAACATGGAGCGCACTCCATCTCTCTCTCTCATATGTAATGCGGTCCAACCCTTAGATTTCTTCTTGCTTAGACAAGATTCCACACACACACACACACACACGCACACACCATTGAGACCCGGAGTTCTCCCTCTCTCAACACCGTTGTACACCTGTGAGTAACACGAACAGGGCTTCTAAACTCGACATATGGATTCTTCCCGAACCATCCAACCCTAAGCGCGTGATCCCCGTACGAACAAATTTATTAGCCGGTGTTAGTTCGAAACACCAACTAATGTTAACTCGGATTAGTAACCTTATAAGAATTTGAACCCACTGTTTTTTTAGCGGTTCCGTTTTTATGATTCTGTTTTAAACGGTGAGGCCATAAGTGTTGGGTACACAAAATAGATTTGCTACACAAAACGATTTAAAAGGGCAAATTCTCCGAAACATTTTTTACCGGCTTTAACCATTTTTACAACCAACCGTTGGGTTTAGTTCAAATGCAAAATAAGCCAGAGAAAATTGTTCTTCAAGGACTGTTTTGTTTGGCTTTAGTCCCTTTGACATTACTTTTGTTTGTTTCAATTTCAATCTTTTAATCCAATGGATTGTTTGGATTTATGACATTATAGCCTTATGAATCAAATATTTACTCGTTTTTTTATCATCTAGTGGAGTTGTTTGATCGATTGCATTCTCCTCTCGAACTACTTGTTCATGTTGACATACTACCTCCGTCCGTAAATGTAAGCATTTGTGGACTTTCAGAGATTACGTTTGACCACTCGTCTTATTTAAAAAATTTATAAAATATTTATTTATTTTGTTATAATTTAATTTATTTTTAAATACATTTTAAACGTGACTTCTTTATTTTTACATTTGCACAAATATTTTGAATAAGACAAATGGTCAAACGGAAGGTCTCGAAAGTCAACAAATCCTTACATTTCCGGACTGGAGGGAGTAGCATGAAACAGATACATTAGATAATATTCTCATAGGCCTCTGCTCACAATAAATTGCAAAAGGCCTTTTAATTATGTCTTAGCACATGACAAGTACCGTTGCATGATCCAATAAAATTCTAAATGTTGTTCTAAGAGGGAAATGTTTCTAAAAAAGAATGAATAATGAGAACGTGCTATCACTTAAATCTTGAACCATGACATTATTAAAAGGAATTCTTTAGTTGTAGTATTAAGAAAAAAATATGTTGGAATATTTTTGCGTAAGAGATTGTGCATTCAATTTATGAAAAAATCTAATCACATTGTAAAAGTGAAGTAAGGAAATAAATAGTAATTTTATATTCGTCAGTTAAATATGAAAAAATCATCATAAAAAGATGAGTTAAATATGACAATCCAACCGCTCAAAGAGGAAAAGGACCATTATGGGTGCGTTCGTTTCCAGTGCCTCTAAAAATTAGACGGGTCACATCAAAGAGAATCTTACTATTTAGTAGTACTTTTATTAATTTAATGATAAAATCTATGTCACGACCCCCTCTAATTTGTGAGACGAATCTAATGATCATAATTAATCTATGTTTTGCTACGAGTAATGCTACAGTAGAACATCTTCTAATCACACCTTGGTTACACTCGTTGGATTCGTCTCGCGAATTAGATAGGGGTCTGCAATTAGTTTTGAGATTAGACTTTATTTAAGTACTCCAAAACGACAAAATTCTCTTTGATGTGACTCCTCTAAAAATTATATGGGTGGAAACGAACGCACCCTATGTGTCCATTGTGAAGGAGGCCTCGTCTTGTACTCTTGTGGATCTCTACTTTTTAAAATACTAGTACTTTGGTAATGCAGCCCTGGGAATAGCAGGTCCACAATCTGCAGTCCGCAGTACTTCTCCTTCCACAGGCACGTCCAGTCCAGGGGGCCCGCAGACTGCGAAAAGAAAGGATACAAGGAGGAGGAGGGAGGGGGAGCCGGGAGGGGAAAGCAGAAGAGGTGAGGGAACGGAGGATTCAATTTCCGCCCTCTCACCGTCGCATCTACCCGAGATGGCCCGAGGCGAATAGGTGTGACTAGGTCTGGTACGCCGGTACTCCTCCCTCTACGCGTATCTCTCGTCGCCGCCGGCCGCCGCCATCTCGTTGGCTGTTCATCTTGGGGTTTTCTCAGGGGTTTTGTTTTATTTTTTCTTTCATGGAATTGGATACAGATTACTTCACCGGCTCACCGTCGCCACCGCCGGAGAGGAAGGGATTCTGGACACGGCCACAGCCAGCCTTCACAGGTGAACCTCCTCTGTCCTCTGCCCCGTCTTCTCCTCTGTCCTCTGCAGCTGTGCCTCCTCGCCCCGTCGCCGGTTTTGCTTTTTTTTCAACTGTCATAGAAATCTTGGATTTTTATTATGCTTCAGTAGTAAAATACTCCTCTTTTAATCCGATTTCCGGTTTCCGGGCACGACTTTCCTTTTTTGGCAGAAATTGCCGTTCTTATTTTTCCGCACTAACTCGATTTGATGGAATTTTCGTTTCTTTTCCGTGTGGGTAGAGGTCAAGAGGTCTAAAGATGTCCACGGTAAGGGTTCGGGCTAGGAATGGAGACGTGTTTGAGATCCACAGCAGTTGGCTGCCCAGGCTGTACCGGAGAATGCGACTAACCTTGATGGTCGGGTCGAAGGAAGTTCTGGATGAACTGGTTTCGTATGCCAGGAGCAGAAATAGTATACTGATGAATAGGAACCTGCAGAGACGTCACAGGATTAACGCGGTCGCCACCGGTCTTTGCCAGGTTGGTATAACAACGCAGGGAGTGTTGCGGGAATTCGATCGTCAGTTTGTCAGTAACCGTGATCCCGTGCTGTTGCAGGAGATCGGATCGGTATGCACCAAGAGCACAGCTTTATGGAATTCTTTAAATTTCTACATGCATAAATTAGTAATCCAAATTGATTATATAATATTTTTGTTTTCACAGGGAGCTGCGAAGCTTCAGATGCGCAGTCTCGCCGTTGCTTGCATTCGGCAGATGTGTGCCAATGGTCTGACCGAACAGGAGGCAAGGATGAGAATTGGCTACAACGGCTAGCGTATCCACGATGGAGAGCAGAGTTTTGGTTTTCGTCGCGCAACCTCTTCAAATTGATTCATTCATGATCTCTTCTTAAATTTACTGTAGAAATTAGCTTTCATGTGATGCATGCGTCATGTTTTTGCAATTTACGCCACCCCAATATGACGAGACCCTTGAGTGTCTTAGTAGTAGATAAGATCCTTTTATGGTGGTCATGTATAATGCAAGCATTAGGCCAATCATGAGCATTCTTGTTTTCAGGTCTTAAAACCATATCCAACTCAATGTATTCCCAAACTCTACAAAGACAAATGTCAAAGGAAGTACTCACTCCTTACTAAATTATTGTTGTTATTGAATTTTTTCGTTTGATCAAACAATTTCTTCAAATACGAAAAGTTATATGCTATATTTCAAATTTCTTTCTAGATAAAACACATTCTAACAAAATATATGATATTTTTTAAACTTTTTTTAATAAGATAAATGGTCAAACATAACAAAAAGTCAACGACGACAATAATTTAGTAAAGGAGTAGTACTATCTAATTATTCCCATCAACCTGCTCCGTGAACTACAAGGAGTGGTGCATGTTTCGTCCCTCAACCGTAGAATTGTGTTTTTGTACAATTTAACTCTTCAACCCGGTGTATTTCTGGACTCTTGACGGTTTTCAAAGCGGTTTTGACCGATGTGGCATAGCAGATCCCACATGGTTGATGCCATTATCATTCTTTTTTCTTTTCATTTTTTCTTCTCTCTCTCGAAGAGAGAGGGAAGAAGAAATGAAAAGAAAAGAATGACAATGTGGCTACTGACTTGTGGGATCCATTATGACATCCGACAAAAACATTAGAGAGCAAAAATGTAACGGGTTTATAGTTAAGGGAGTAAAATAGAACTCCTCTAAAAGGAAAAATGACTATTAGTTTGTGAAAGGATCCATAATTATTTACTCCCCTAAATTTATAGCTCACCCAGGACATACCCCATGGCCACGTCTTTTCGTTTTTTATTTACTGTCAGATTTCACCTAACCCCGTCTCCTTCCTCGGGTGAGAACGGAACGGTGAAAAAAATCTGTGGTACGGGGGCGACGCGTCTTCTCCTCGTTCCGCCGGCATGCGCCCGTCCCATCGATGGCGGTACGGCGCCCGACGGCCTGCCCTTATCCATCTCCCGAACACTGCGGCGTCTTCCCCATTCGCTTGCTTCCTTTTGTTTTCCTTCTTTCTCCTCCGTTCTGCTCAGATATTGGTTTTTGAGAGGTACTGCAGATCCTGCTCTCCTTCCTTCTCTCTCTCTCCCCCTCTCTCTCTCTCTCATGGATTGCTTGTCTCTTGTCTGGGTATTCTTTTGATTTTCATCTGGTCGCTGTCTTTATGCTCGTTTTCCTCGTCGATTTGAGATGTGTGGGCCAATTTCCTCAGCACCACTACTAAAGGTGATCATCTTCCCAACATCATTATTAAAGATACCATTTTCTCAACCCTACTCCTAACTCAACCCCTCTTAGCTAGATATAAAATTACCAACTGGGGGTAGTTTTCATATCAATTTTCGGTTTTAAAAAAAATTATTTTCGATTTCTGGTGAGGCAAGGGTAAAACGGAAATGAAAACTACCTCTAGTTGGTAATTTTGTATCTGGCTAAGAGGGGTTGAGTTGGTAATTCATTGCTGTTTTACCCTTGCCCAACAGCAGCAGGGCGGGCTTTGTTCCGAAACCGTCGTTCCGCAGCTGGCGCGCGCTCCCTGCGCCTCCGCGACCGCGTTGGCAACCGCTCGTCGGAGGCCGTGGAGGCGGGCACCCTCCTCGTGCAGAGCCGGACCAACCTCCGCTGCTGCCTCTCCTGAATCGATTTTTCTCGTGTTCTTGGTGGATTTGAACTTCTTTTTTACTCGTCATCCCCTGGCTGCTGTGCATGTGCTTGTCGTTTCGTGTTGTTGGTCTTCCCATTCCTTTCACCTGACCAAGGTGGCCTGGTCATTTTTCCTTTCGAATCCTCATGTGCCTACCTCTTGTGCTTGTATTTGCAGGTTCGTGCTTCATGCCATCTCAATATCCAGCTCTAATTTTCCTCATCGATCCGCTGGCTACGCAATGGAGGGTGTTGGGTGAGGTCGGTTTCAGATCGAGCTCTATTTTTCTTGCTGCTGTGTGCCTGTGCTATGTGATTTAGCATTATTTTTGTTAGGTTTCTGCTCTTCTTCAGTTTGGCGATTCCTGCCACCTCTTCGTGAGGATACAAGGTTGGTGCTCTCAATCTTTTACATATCCTGTGAAATATATTTAGATATTTGTTGTGGTCCTGTTGTGCCGTGTAAGTATGACGGAATTGGTGAATAGAAATAGATGAGCCATGTAGATTATGAGCTGTAAATTGCAGAAAAAGAAGCCAAGTTAGATACAGTTCTCTGTATCTTAGAATTGTTTAAGCCCAGAGCAGAAGCAGTTTAGAAAATGACCAAGTACACATGCTGTCAAGATTCTTCAGGTGATTACCTCAGTCATATTACTTTGGGAGCTCTAGAAAAGATGCCTTGAGCATGTCAGGTTCCTTCGTTTGGTTCATAGGTACCTGCACACAATTATATCGATGAGTTGATTTGGAAATGGAAATGGCCATTTCATACTGGATAGAGTTATATCGACAGATGTATCCATGTGCCTTTCTCATGTAAGTTGATGATGTTGCATCTTAAGTACTTCCAGAAAGAAGCACTTGCTTTGTATTTTCTACATGGACCACTACTGCAATCGCTAAGCCACTAACATACCAAACTTAGTTCAGCATATTCTTGTGAAAATAGTTTATTACTTCTATTGAGTTTCTTTGCCTGGGTAACAAATGGAGTGCTATAATCCCAGTTGACCTTTCCTTTCTACTTGGAAAAGAAAGGAAACTAAATAATTTTATTTCAACTTCTTTTGCCTAAGCAATTTGTCGGTGGTGGGCATCTCGTTGTGTAATACTGCAACTTAGACTCTATCGAATTCCACATAAGCAGAAATACATTTGTACATGCATCTTTCTTGTATGATCTGGTGCATTTTTCTTTTTACAGAGCAGAACATTTACAAAATATGTAAACATATTAAGCAAGCATGATTGTTATACATGATTTAAAAGTAATTGAATGAGCGCTTTTTCACTAGCATCATTAATAATACGTACTATTTGATCAGTCTTTTCATGGATTCTCTTTCTGATTCAGTCCATACTGCATGAAAGAAAATCTGACAGTAGTTTCAGTATTGTCAAGTACTCATTGAAGAGAAAAGGAACAGAGATTAACTCTGTTTTTCAGGAAACTAACATATAAGAACAAGACAGGTTCACATATCATTCGATCACAATAGATCAGCAACACTTTTTGCCACCTTGAACTATTTGGATATTGAATCCGATTGATCGGCATATATATCCTCTTCAAACAAATTTGTATTCTTAAGTATGCATACAGGTTCGTTCTTTATCTGACCATAAGTTTTGTTGCATGTGCATTTCTGGTTTGTGTTCCTGTTGATTTCCTCCTTTTACAGAACTTACTAATGATAGCTCCTGCGAAGCTACTACTTATTCATTTTGATCCGTTTCTATTTCTTGTTACTAATGATGGTTGCCCTACCCAAAATGTAGATGTTGTTCACTCCTACCAAGGAGTTGTCCAAATTTTAGATTTGGTTCTATCTTGGCAAAAGTGTCTCGTATGTGGGATTTTCGTGGAGGGAAAGATAATGGGGAATTACAGCATGTTGATCTTATCTTCGTTGATCAAGAGGTACATGCTCTGTTTGCTCGCATCTTAATACTCTCTCTCTCTCTCTCTCTCTCTCTCTCTGTTTTTACCTGGTCCTATAATTTTTTGGTTGGCTTTTATTCCTGCAATTTAGTTGGTTCTTTTTTTCCCTCCTTTTACTTTTAGGGCTCTGCCATATCTGGAGAGATTCCAGCTACCATTGCTAAGGATAAGAAGCCGTTGCTTACTGAAGGAGAAATCTATGTGCTCAAGAAGTTCATGGTGGGCCATGCAAAGGCCAAATATAAACCTGTCGACTCCAAGTTCATGATCAACATGACACACCACACAACAATTGAAAACTACTCGGGTCCTTCACCAGGCTGTCAGATGCGTCATCGCTTGTCGGTGAAGATAAATTCTTTATCGGTTAGTGATTTCCTCTTGTTTTTTATATAAACATCTCCGCCTTTAGATTTTGACCCTAATGTTCTGTTGCACAGATGTTGTTGGCCTTGTCACTGAGATTATTGATAATGCAGATTTGAAACGAGTTAACGATCAACCAGAACCGACTCGACGTCGACAGATCACTATTACAGACACAAGGTTTGTAAACTTGCCTCCTTTTTCTGACCGTTATTTGTGACGGTTTCGGTACTATGTACCCTTTTTTTCCTACTTTGTCTATCTCACTGATATAACATTCTATCATATATTCTGGCAGAATGAGGTGAAAATCTTTTCTTTGAGGTGAAAGGGCTATTGAATTTGATGCTGATGAGATATGTGCTATGAGTGAGAACAACCATGCCGTGATTATATTTGTTGGCCTGCTTGAAAAAATTACGTCTTATACATTTTTTATCCTCAGAATACTGCTTCAGCGGGAATTCATCTTGCAGGTGGTACGTGAATCCTGATGTACCGTCCCATGTAGTATAACGTATTTGCCTATTTTCCCATCATAGTACCGTCCCACAGAAAGTGACATATCTATTTTTTTTTCAGTCTCAGGAGGGAGGTGAAACCTATTATACGGCTTGGACCTACTCCTGATCTTACTCGAACAAATGTTGCTCGGGCTGAGCCTAAACTCAAAACTTTGGCGGAGATCAAAGCAACTGATCCATATGATCTTCCGGTTTGTGTTTCACTTTAAGCCCTTACTGTTTTTCCTGATTCTATCCTATGTGTGCTTGTGTAATTCTGATCCCAAATTTGCAGCGTGAGGGCATTCGGTGCACTGCAGTGGTTACGAGGTATAATGTAGAACAGAATTGGTACTTTTCTTCTTGCAATAAGTGTAGCAGAATCTCTCTCCACGATGGCTCTGGTTATAAGTGCCCTCGTGATAACTGCGCAGGTTTTAAATTCAAGAAATCCTCTTTGCTTTATTGATTCCATTCCCATACTTTGTTCCTACTAGAGTGTTTCATCTATATTCATTGCTGACTATTTTACTTTTCCTTCCTTCCTTAGGTACAAGCCATGCTATTCTGCCAGTGATGGTACAACAGAGGTTGAGCTTGTCTTCTTTGATGATATGGGTCCTGCTCTCATTGGAAAAGATGTCACACTACTGATAAAAGCTTCTCGCAACTCTGGACCTGTGTCAAGTGATATTGCTGCACAGATTGGCCAGAAATATCAGTTTGCTGTGTATGTCACGAGCAAAGCATTTCAAAGTCATGATTACTCTTTTGAAGTGAAACACGTTGAGCATGCTTATGGTAGGCAACCTGTAAATCAGCCTATTGTACAGCTTACACTTCCGGCTATTGAACAACCAGGTTCAGATGAGAACGTCCTTAAAGAGAAAATCCATGATTAGTGGATCATCTTCTGCAACCCATAGTTTTGAGTGTCAGGATACTACAAAAGTTCCAACTGATGATTCATACGTTCCATCGAGCCAGCAACCTCAGGTACAACATCTCACTGGACTATTTTCGCTCTTGTACGATGGTATTTACCTATGTTTCAGTGATTAACTGATCTCCTCTTACTGTTACAGAAATGGTTAACCTTATGCGAATATACCTATCATGTACTCATAATAGTTCCTCTTGCATTTTAGGTGAAAGATTCTTCTATGCATCCACCACCGATTTCTCCGGTTACCACACCTATCGCTATCACAAACCAGACAAGGTTATTTATTACTCCTAAAACGACTAGCTTTCCTCTTTCCGTAACTCTGAACCGCACATAAAATTCGATTAACATTGGGTGGATTTAACTTTACAACATTTTTCCTTTTACTGTCAGTACTAAAACACAGGAACAAAACAACATGCACGAAAACGGCTTGTGCTCGAAGATGATGAACACGCTGACGATTTAATATCTGTTTCATAGCGTTCGTGGGATTACACTTAGCAGTCTCATTCTTTATCATCTTTTCTCATATTTAGCAAGGAATAGAGCAGGTTGATCCAAATATGCAGGATGATGATGATGATGATGATGATGATGATAGTGCTGATAGGTACATGTTCTTGCTATTTCATTCTTCACATGCAACATACTGCTTATCATATTCCTTTCATCTGTCCTTAACGGTTCTCTTTTTTCTGCTACTGATAAAGGTCTGTATATATTTGTGATTCTGCTAACCCCCGTCGTCTAGGATCAAAGAAAACGCTCTCTACTAAGAAAGCCAAAAAAATTGCTGCACGTTTCACCTTTTTTTCCCTGTGCACTTAATTGATTCTTGCTACAAATTTGTAGGTGCTCCCTCGATTACAGTGTCTGCCTACTTTTGCTGTGCATACCTGCATGTGGTTGATTTCCTTGTAACTCCATCAAGATCCTTTTGTTGTGTACAAAAGTGAACCTGCTCTTTCAACCAGTTAGCTTTATTGTCGCATCGCTACAAGCAAGACTTGGAGATACCTTGTGTTGTCACTGCATCATTAGAGGACAAATTATACCTCGAGGACCTGTAAATTATTTGGTGTTCCTGCCCTTAGTTGTATCGGCTTTAGGGAAGTCCAGCATCGTTCGTTTGACCTCCATGTTCTGTTTCTGTTGCTGCTCATCAAACCACCTACATTCTATGTTCACCTGATCAAACATTTATGTAAGACCAGTGGAGGTGTCTGCTTATGTTTAATGTGTTCTTAGTTCATATTTTTATAGGGAGCATTCACTCTCCACACTTAGCTCCCGCCTCCCCTTTGCTCTTAAAATAGATAGGTGGGTAGTGATGGATTCATATCATTTGGAATAACCTGACCGTTGTAAAACCAATGTTTAACAATTACGATCTAAATGATCAGTTACAGCTCATGTACTCTTTTCATGATATTGCCTGCCAAACAGAACAAAAAAAAATAAATTACAACTCATGTCAAACTATTCCTTACTCTTGAACCATTTTCTCTTATGATGTCTATTTAGTCCAAAATATTAGTTAAACGGCGTGCCATATAAATTCAACCAACTCAGTTACACTATCTCCACCTACCTTCTACCAAACATGATCTAAACCATGTGTTCACAATTATTGCAACTTCACAGAATAAACCTCACCGCATTATGATCCTCTTCATCCTATATGCGTCAAGTTAGGGTGAACCATATCCACATAGGGAACATTGCTCAAGTGACCACAACATGAATTAATTTTTTATTTATCTGCTGTATTAAAATTTTATAAGATATGTTATATCTGAGATATTTGCAACCAATAAGACTTTTGTGTGCTTCAAATTGGGTATATGTGTTTAAGAGTTGCTTAAATTTGGCTATATGTGTCAACCTATGCTGCCTTTCTTGGTCAGTTCAAACTTTATAGTAAAATAATGCATATATTAAATGGATTGAAACTCTATTGAGTGGGGGAAGCAAAGAGGATAATTTTCTTCGGATTTGCAACACTGCCGGATGGAAACAATTTAAAAATTCGGAACATTTTTTTTCAAAGACCATTTTAGCAGTTTCATTTATTTAACAATTCGTTATATCGATGCAATGTTTTTCAGTTTTGACTATGTCATTCATGAGTTAGATTTTTTTAAGTAAGTAGAGAAGAGATTTAAGTAGTAGAGATTTTAAGTACTACCTCAGTTCTATTGAAAGTGTCGTTTTTGACTTTTTAGATCTCACGTTTGATCGGTTGTCTTATTCAAAATTTTTATTAGAATACAAAAATAAATACGTTATTATTAAAGTATCACTAATGATAAATTAAGTTAGAAAAAATATATATAGTATTTACAAAAATTTTGCGAACAGATCAAAGGACGATGTCTAAAAGTCTAAAACGACACTTTCAATATGACAATACGACGGAGGGAGTAGTAGAAAAGAGGTTTAAGTAGTAGAGAAGAGTAATTAACATACAACTGTTTACTAGTGACGATTGACGAACCACGCCGGGTCGGTGTCTGTACTCGTGGGGAAGACGATAAAGGGCCTGTTCGGCTGGAAATATTTCCAGCAAAATCACTGTTGACTGCTACCTCTTGCCTCCTAGCTCCGGCTGCTACAATCCCAGCATAAGCCAAAAAAAGTTCCAGCCGAACAGGCCGAATGATTTTCCCCGCCCCACTTTCCCTTTCCTCTTCTTCCCATATCCCAAAAAGGCCGCCGTGCTCGTGCCCGACCTAACCCTAACAGATCGAATTGCTCAAATCCGGTCATGCCGCCACCGCCTCCGCACGAGCAATGGGTCATTCTGGCTGGAATCCCCGAAGTGGTGAAGGATGTGGAGGCGAAGCACACCTTCCCGCCTGGCGCCGACATCTTCGTCGCCAACAGCGAGCCCCCACGCGCCTCCGTCCTCACCGTGCCATATCGCGTTTCCGCGCCCCTTGCTACATGTACCCCTACATCGCCGCCGCCGACGCCTCTGGCATGCTCCTCCTCTGCGCCACGGAGCCTTACGACGACTGTCTCTCCACATTCACCTACCACCTCTGCGACGCGCGCACCGGCGAGGCCGCCCGCCTCCGCGAACATGGCCATCCGATGGGCCTCCACAACCGCAACGTCGGGCTCATGGTTAAGGGCGGGAGGTGCATGGTTGCCGAACTTCAGCCTGCCGGCGATGGCACCGGCTCCGCCACGCTCCTCTGCTACACAGTGGGGGAAGACGATTGGGTGGAGAAGACTCTCTCCTACTCGCCCCCACTGCACGAAAACTGGTGTGGAGAAGGCGTCGTCTCTGACGGTGTGATGCTCTGGTGGATCGACCTCTTCCACGGCCTCCTTCTCGCTTGCAACCCCTTCAGCGATAAACCAGAGTTATTTCACGTCCTGCTTCCACCAGTACTTGATCATCTACCGTCAAAATCAATCAACAGCGGCGCGTACCGCTGCGTTAGGATGAGCGGTGGAAGACTGAGGTACGTGGTGATCCACGGCAACACGGATGCGCCAGTGGTGAGCACTTGGGCATTCACTGACTTGAGATCAGATGTGAAATGGAACCCTGAGCGCAGTGTATCTTTAGCCGAGATCTGGGCCGATGAAAGCTACTTGAACACCATGCTGCCATGGAGCATCCCTGCACTTGCGCTTCTTCATCCTACAGACCCTGACCGAGTCTACTTTTTCCTAGAGTTGTGCATCTTTGCAGTTGATCTGCGGCGGAAGAAGGTTGTTGAATTCAGTGAGTTTGTGATGCCTGACCCGCCAGATACGTTCTCTATGCGCTCCTCCCACTTGGTCCACGCATGGCAGTATGACCCTTCAAGCAACCGTAAGCAACTTCATCTTGCTATAGTTATCATACTTGATTTGGGACGTGTTTGACTTTGGTTAAACAAGCAGTGTTCTAACTATATATTAGCAATAGGTACTATTGTATGATGCTATCTTGTCTACTGATGTTCCCTTACCTGTTACCATTAACCTGGATAGATTATTGAGATTCACTGCCTGCCCTTGGTCCTTTCACATGGTTATGATGAACACATTTGTGAGGACATTCTAAATGTTACTCAGCCAACTATAAAATACAGAGCATATGTTAACTGAAATCAACTGAAACTTTCATGTGGTTTTCTGGTGATAACTGTATTTATAGCCATACAAATTTTAATTACCATGTGCACACTATACATTTTCCTTTGTACCCCAGTTGGAAAATTTTCCCACACAATTACCGTGTGCACGCTATACATTTTTTTATACCCCACTTGGAAATTTTCCCACATAGTTTGTATCATAGCTACTAGAATAGTCTTCTAATATCTTCTGTAAATGTTTTGGTTGTCACAAGGGAACCTGCCGATCTGGCCCACCCCACTTGGAAATTTTCCCACATAATTACCATGTGCACGCTTTACATTTTCTTTTATACCCCTCTTGGAAATTTTCCAACATACTCCCTCCGTTCGTATTTTCTTGACGTTCCAACAAGAAAATTGCACTAGAAAACAACTACCAGCAGCTGTCCTAACGTCAACAATACACGAACGGAGGAAGTAATCTTTTAATATCTTCTGCTAATGTTTTGGGTTATCACACAGGAACCTGCCAATCTGGCCCATGGATAGTTTGTTTTCAAATAGAAAAGGTTACACGTGCATGCTACACATGTTCCTTTACATTTCCAAATTTCCCCATATAATTTGTATCACCATTGCCTTGTGGTACGGAGATCATATATGGTCTCCTTATTGCTGCTTTCAAGGTACATGTCCTAGTCTGTGCTGAGCCGTTGCAAACCTATAGATGATGGTACAATGCCTTCTATTTGGCAAATCAGGAAATACAACATATAACAACGGTCAAAAGGAAAATTAAGAAAAATATTAAATTCATCTGTTCAGCCTACCATTGGATGGAATCCCTCTGGTCCATCAGTGCAATAGTCTTACCTCTCTTGCATCCTACAGCTTCCCAGGCCAGGCAGCTGCTCATCAATCTGTTGTGTCGCAGCAATGTACTTTTCTTGATCTAGGCCCTTCCTTTTCACCCTGTAAATCTCTAAGATCCATGGACAGCAATCATTACCTATGCCCTGTCAGATTAGATCTATGGGCAAATCGTGTACAACAGAGTAAAGCAAGTGCTGCTTGTGTAATGGAGCAGTAGCATGTGAAACAGAGTGCAACTAGATGAAGTCAAGAGTGGAGGACGTAGATTGAGTTTCGGTGGGTGTAGAAAGCTTAATTGGCATGACCACTTTCGAAGTATATTAAGTTAGATGATGACCCCACACCCCAATCATATTTCAAGTTGTGCCTGTTCTATGACACAACTATGATAAGACACATGCAGCACTAATCTTGTGGGAATTATTTCTTTTTCTTTGGCCCCTGTGGAACATTTTAAGATACATTTTTCTTATTGTTTGAAGTGTACATATCAGCTTACTCTCCTTTGCGTATATTTTGGTCGTACTAATTTCTCACCTCTCTTCTGAAGGGTTGAGCCAAGTGGAGGACACTGGTGCTCGGAGCAGGTGACACAATCAATCTTTTCTTCTTGATCATATGCATAACCGTACCGTTGAGTGCCCCCTCTCCTCTCTCCCCTTCTCTTCTGACCTAATATGATCTTTTGGTTCAGGTTGATTGATCTACTGCCTGTCACTCGTAAAACTTGTATGTACCATCCTTTGATCTAGACTGCACCGTTATTAATCCTATTGTAAATAATTCATTCTAATTATTGGTTGTGATGCCCTACATAAATAGATTGAATAGCACTTAGTTGTGTTCTTCTAATTTTTTCTCTGGTGTATTTGCAGCTAAGAGAGTGAAGAGATTTCGAGATGTTTTAATCAAGGAGCAGCAGGAAGCTATGAAGATACCGGACTGGTTGAAGACAAACGGGGCTTGAGCAATGTTTCAGTAAACACTAATGTAGAAGAAAAATAATTCTTATTCCGTGTTCCTGCATATTTCTTTCTTGTGGCTTTTCGTTTTGGCACGATCTCTAAGTGTGCCCAAGCCCCTTCTTGCTGCAACAACCGAAACTGAAATTTGCTGCAGCAGATCTGGACCATCTCAGACTGTTGCAGAATGTGAAATATGGCGCTCAAGTTGACCTTTTTCTAGTAAGGTAGAAGAATTTTGTTTTTATTTGCCAGGAGATTCTTTAGCAACTTATCAAGATTGGAATATTACTGGTGTGCTGTGTCAACACGCCACGTGCAACTACCACACAATCGATCTGCTTAAACTGAGGGTACGCAAGGCATACTGCAATTCCGTAAACAGCAGTGGAGCTGTTAGAGCAGGTAATGCGGTCTTATGCAAACTAAGGCAGAGTTCAGTTTGTTGGGGGAAATCTATAGTTACCAGGCTGTGACTTCATTCTGGGAATAGAAGAGAAATTGCAAGCATGAGTTTTAGGTGATTTTAGTCCCTGGAAATGAACCACCATACCAATGACAAAAGACAGACTTGTATGGCAGAATGCCTGTGTTAGTCAGCACGTGACATTTGGGCCGCGTGAGAGCCACAACAACCAATGTAGAGAAAAATAAAATAGGAGCTGATTTAGCCCTCAGCCCCACCGGATTCACTGCGACATTTGTACTGCTGCACTGTGTTGAGTGGCAAAGTCGAAGAAACAACAATAAAAGTTAAGATCGAGATCTAAATTGGGAGAGCCTATGGCCCGAGATCTAATCTTTTTGCAAACCTAAAGAAGAGGTAGATTCGAGAAAAAACTCGGATTCACGAAGAACCTTAACCCTAGCCACCCAAGCCATTAAGGCTGGCTGCTAGGTCCCTGCATCAGAAAAGAACTACTCCCTCAATTCCTTTATATAATCATTCTAGGGATTTAAGAGCATGTTTGGATTGCGTCCCATCTTACCCTATCAAAAATTAGTTATGACCAAATCGTGGGCAACACCAAATTATTGGAAAAGTTGTATTTGGATTGTAACCTTGCCAAATTTTTCCAAACTTATTCAACTTCATAGTATGACATATGGGGTCCACATGTCACTAATTTTTTATTTATTGAAACATAGCCAAGTGAGATCTTGTTTTGTAGGTTTAATTGCAAGAAATATTAATATGCAAACAGATTGTAAATTAGTTAAGCCACTAGAGAGATATTAGGACCTGAATGTGATTAACCATTCATTCTCAAACTTTGTGCACCCAAGCTCCTTCTGCCACGTCATAGATTCTGTTGGCATTGTGATGGTTTTGGCAGCCAATTCGTTGGCGAACGATTTGCCCACCGGAATCTTGCCTAACAAAACAATAGAGCATCCGTTGGTGTAAGTTGGTATGCCAACAATTGGCGTTCAATCAAATGAAGGCTAAATGTTCAGGGCTTGCCAAAAATTTGGTCCGGCTAGCATTGGTAACCAACCAAGTGTCCTAAATTTTGTTCCAATATGTAAATATTCTTATGAATAGGACAAAAATTGATAGGTTGTTGGGTGGGTGAAGAATTTATAAGATAGTGTAAAATAAAGGGTATATATGACATTTCTCTCTCGACTATTTCATGCCTCGGGATTCAGGAATACTTACCTATAGGAACAAAGGGAGTAGATTGGGAGATCCAAATAAAGGTTCACGTAGAACCTAACCCAAATCTAGGCCTGCCCCACGCGAGCGTGCTCCATGAGATGGAGTCACTGCTACCGGGTTAGCCACACTAAGTTTGCTTCAACGAAAGCTCCACCAATGAAGGGGCTTGTTGACGTAACCCCATGATTTGCAGGGAGATCAGTAAAAAAATAATAGAAAAGAATCAAAACGTGAGCCTGGATCCGAGCCTGGACCAGCATAGATCTGGGACGACCACTCACGGCAAGCCGGCACCCAGCCAGTCACATCTGAGGCTCTGTCTGGGTGTTGTTGTTTTTCAAAACCATAGTATTCAGAAACCACGGTTTTCTAAATTTGAGTCAACTAATACCATAGTATTTGGAAACTGGAGTTTTTTACAGTTTTGAGATAAACCATAACATGTTTGGGTACTAAAATATTGTTTATAGTATTTGTCGTTCAAAAAACTATCTACTGGATGCATGCTTTAGGGATTATGCACAGGTAAATATTTGACATGACTTGCTTGACGTGTTTTTGGTTTCACTCTCTTTTTTTGGTCTGAGCAGCATGAAAAATCGTATAAGATACAATTCTACCTGGATGCCCTCATGATATATAAGTGCTACTGATAATAATGTCGACTCCTCACATTAATACTGACAAAAATTAGGGATATACAACATAGCTCCCTGATTAATATCTATGCTATTGTGGTTACGGAGGCCACAATCAACAAGGAATGGGCCAGCCCAAGGATCTCTCGGAGAGTTGAAGGGGCTTCGGGACTACGAAAGCCTTTGGGCTAGACCTACTGAGAAGTAACAGGAAAACTACGAAGGGACTAGGTACTCGAAGGAGTCATGAAGGACCCTATACGAAGACTCTCATTTTTATTACGGTGGTATTACGGGGAGAGTCTAAATCTGGCTGATGTGATAGGTTGAGAGAGTATTTATAGCTTCATACTCTCTTAACCCTAATGGTCACTATCAGCCCTACAAAATTACACTTATGTCCCCTCTCTATTCTATCTACTCTTGGGCTGAATTCCCTCTTTATGGTCTTATTAGACCTTGATTGGGCCAAGTCCTCCCCTCCATGACCTTGTTGAGCTTATTTCCTCCGGACTGACCCATTAGGATAAAGTAGTGATCTTCCCCCAACACATGCTTATGGTGGTTGTGCCGTACATGCCATGGGTCACCAGATGACGTTCTAAAAGACCTGATGCGCATGTACCCTAATACAGCTTGATCTAGAATGCAATTCAAGTGGAAATCGGGATTTCATCTCTAGTTCAGAGGGGAAGAAAAGCAACAGATTGAAGGTTGAAGTGTATAGCAGCAGATCGAATAAAGGCGGAAACTAATGGAGTTGGAGTTGAACGGAGGAGACATGCCTTTCCTTTTCGGCTTTTCCTTCCGTCCCTAGCAGACGTGGGAGCATCGGGAGGCCTTGCCTCCATCGGAGCATCGAACAGGTCAAAGATGCAGGAGCCAGGAGGTCGGGAACTGCTAGTCGCGAGGAAATCAACGAGCTCGCGGCAGCTGGTAATTGCGAAAGTAATATGGCGCGCAGATAAAAAGCGAGTACGCGCGTATTCGATCGACGCGCCATGATCTCGGTTTGGAAAAGAAGAGGTTCGGGTGGAGTTTCCAAAATTCAAAAAAAACTGAGGTTTTGAGGATACTACGGTTTCAAAAACCAAGAAATTAGATGCATCCAAATACCTATCTGTTTATTAAAACTATAGTATTTTCTAAAACCGTGGTATTACGTCAATACTTTACACCCAAATAGGGACTGAGATGTGACACAAAAAGCATTCATACGCTTACGACCTACAGTACAACACAAGAAAAGAATAGGGTGTGTTCGTTTCCGGGGTCTGAAATTTATAGTTGTTACATCAAAAAGAATCTTACTATTTAGAAGTATTAGATAAAGTTTAATTATAAAATAAATTACATGCCTTAGACTAATTTATGAGACGAATCTAATGAGGTTAATTAAGTCGTGATTAGAAGACGCTTACTATAGCATCATTTTAGCAAAATATAGATTAATAAGCTCATTAGATTCACCAATCTGTCAAAAGGGTTTTATCATTAAATTTATTAAAATATTCATAAATAGTAAGATTCTCTTTGATGTGATAGTGCTAAATTTTAGAGGACAAGAAATGAACAGGACCTACATCCAATCAATATGAAGAAAGGAAACAACCCAAATCATGTCATTTTTTGTATTTATCATGGACTTATTACTTATGGACTTGACTTATGAACTTATAATTTGTGTATTTGAATTAATGTCTGATGGATGAATATTGTGTCTTTCTCATGGATTTGTGATTTTTCTTCACTTTATGTCATATTTCTTTGATTATATGTGATGTATATTGTTAGAAATAGTATAGAAATGTCATGCCAATATTTTTTTTATTTTTCGAGATATTTTTCTACACTGGTCGTTTTTGCACTCAAACCACCAGGATCCCGGTCATCCCGTCCAGAATCCCGGTTGTCCTGGTCGAGATTCCGGTGCGTTCTGGTCATCTGACCAAAACAAGCTTCGACCGGGATCCGAACTAGGATTAGATTACCGGGAGAAACAGAAAAATCCCGAAAGAAATGGGATTGTGAACCCTGAGGTAACGTCTCTGTTTAAGCAATGAATAAAGTGAGCCGGATGCCATTTTAGCACTGGGACTACTTGCCTTGAATAAAATATCAAATTAAGTGAGGCTTTTGTTTACATCTACGATGAGGAACAAAAAATTATGTCTTAATAATTTGTACCATAATGCAATACCTGGTTCAATTATATGAAACCTACTATGTCTTAATAATTTGTACCATAATGCAAAATTAGCCTGTTTCAATTACCAGCACTGACTTCATTTCTAATTTCATATGACTTAGCTCCTTGTAAACATGAAAAGAACTGCCAGATGTTAGATAATCATCCCAATATTTTCAGTTTGGTCAAGATATTGCAGTTTTGCTGCGAGCAGCACAATTGAAAACATTGGACTGCGCCTGCCTATATAGCAAAACCATCTCCCCAACTACAAGATTAATGTAGGCAGCTAAGACAAGATAAAGATAGATACTGCATTGAGCAAATGATAAATCCCAGTCTGATCAACACCTATGTAAAAGAGAATGCCCTAACTACAGCCACTAGGAAGTTAATTCGACATGATGGAGGCACAGTTGTGCTGTCATCATCATTGTGCTTGTTTGCTGGTACCATCACCGCCTCTGCCTTTTAACATTGCCTCCTCTTCTTATCTCAGTAGCCCTCTGGTTACAGAGTTGTGCTAACATGTTCTCACCTGTCAGTGTAGCAAGCTGCATATGTGAAACAAGAAATGTATCATCCATAACATGCATTAACTTATTGCTTAAACAGAAAAATGGATTGGAATTAACCTCGGCTATTTCTTCCAGCAACCTAGCAGAGGTAAATTGCATCATGAAGTTTGCATCCCACTCATCTATGGGCTCCGGATCAAAGCCTAGGCTGTGCCTCAAAACATACATTTGATAGTGCCGAAAAGAATCCTCACTTTCAATTATTCCGGACCCGAACAGACGCTGTTGAAAGAGAAGAGCTACATCGCCATGATCCAACTCGTATTGCCCAGGTAGCAGGACTGCGTCCGCCTGGAGACGAACAGGGACATTCCTTTCTAAAAAGAAATATAAATAACGAATAATTAGAATTATAAACGTTCTTTGGTGCAGAATTACAAATGGATAATTTGGACACAAAGTAGACAAAAGGTAATTCCTCGAACAAATTTTCTAATCTAAAGTAAACTAAAAAAACACCCTTTTTGTTCAAATACAACCGCACAAGAGCTAATGAGTTCTAAAGCTTCACGACTCTGGTCTAAGGTTACTATGGGTGTGTTTGGTTTCCTGGGCCTGGCTCAAGGGTGGATGCAGGCCCGATAGAACCAGGCTCCAGCGGTACAGGATGCCATGTTTGGTTACCTGTTTTCAGGTTGACCTGGCTCAGTTGACTGTGATTCAGTGTTCAGTGTTCTTACCCTACATTTTGGAGTCCAACAGACAACATCAACACAATCAATTTATTAAATTAAAATATATACAATGCACTGGACATTGCCGCCATTTCTCCAGAACGTTTGCACAAAGGTTGCACAAGTATATTTGCCAACTGTTAATAAAAAGCTAAACTATCACTGAAAAATGCAGCAATCTAATTTGGATTCAGTGAATCTCATCTTCAATTGCCGTAGCACTTCTCTAGTTAATAACTATCATAAAAAAATGTCACATGTCAGTTATGCGGCAAGAGGATTCCTTGGTGGGTAGCCAAAATATTAATTCTGTTGACCGGCCAGTACAAGAAGAAAAAATCACAATGGGAGAACGATAGCAAGATCGCTCCACGTGAAAACTCTTGACGTCGAATCAACCTTCCAGGACGATGTCTGAGCCTCTCTCCGCCAACTGTCGTCATCTAGATCTGAACGACGGAGACCACGGCGGAGACAGAGTGGAAGAAGAGATCGAAAAAAGAGGGAGGAGAACTAGGATAGCTAGGTGAGATTTGCGACCTCCAGCGATGGATTCGGCAGTGGCGGAGGAGGGCAGCAGGACAAGGGGACAAGGAGAACGAAAGGGAGAGAGAGCAAATGGGCGGCGAGAGGTGAGCGGATTCGTGACCCCTGCGCACGCGGGCATGAGGTTGCACCTGCAGCTGCACCGTTGCCTGCTGCATTCGCAGTCGCTCGTCTGCACGCGTTGAGACAGCCTCGATAGCGAAGCTCGTTTCCTCCTTTCCTACCGAGCCTAGTGCCTGCATCAACTCGACCTGGCCGGATGCGCGAGGAAGACGGCGGCGGCCAAAGAGAAAGCACAGAAAGCGCAGGCAAAGAACAATGTGACCGGGAGGGAGGTTGGGCGAGCTCACCTACGGTGTCGATGGCCAAGAGGTTTTGGTCCATGCTCAATGACGGTGGTGACTGGATCTCGATGCCCAACGATGCAGACGAAGAGCTCTCCGCTCGTCCTGATCACGACCAGATAACCATCACGGGATTCAGCAAGAGAAAGTTGCGGAGACCGATCATAATAATCGATCAACTAACCTTGATGTTTTTTTTTTTTTTGAGAACAACTCACCTTGATGTTCCCTCGCGAGGTGGCGGCTGGCTTGGCTCGCCGGACTAGGGTTTGTTCTGGCCTTTCGGGTAGTGGTGTGGTTAAACGGGCCGTGCCAAGCGGCCCATCTCGAAGCACAAATTTTTGACACAGCCTGAAATATTTCATTACAGGCCGAGTACGGTCCGAGGTGGCTTGCCATGCTTTGGCTGCAGCCTGCAGGTCCAGCCCGTCGGGCCACATGGCACGGCCGACTATTATAAATCATAAATAAAAGTTTCATATTATGTAAATAGAAATGACAGCACAACTTCCTTCTAAATAATAGATTGCAGATTCGAATCCCCAGTCTCACAGTATTTTTGCTCCACCATCCATCCATTTGAAGAGTAATGGGTTATTCAATCTACTAGGAATAGGGATGACAATTCAGGTCCGGTGCGAGGCCGTGTCGGTGCACTTTACCACCCGTGGGTCTCACCCGCACCCGCCCCATGGTGCGGGTTTTCTTTTCCATCCGCGGCCGATCCACGGGGTCCCGAATATAGATATATATTGGACAATGAATATTATTTTGTCTAATTTCTTTGCTTGTTGAATTTTTTCTATGTTAAATATAGACATTCTAATTATATGTTAGTTTTAACTATAACTAGCATATCCTTAACTTGTTTGAGATAAAAAGATATGTTATTCCTATTATTGTTACTAATTTCAATTATAAATATGTATTATTGTTTTTATTAACAATTTTAATATGTAAATTGAAAACCCACCCGAAATCCGACGGTGCGAGTGCATGTGTAGATTTTCATCAGTATTTTTTTGTCGCGGGTGGGCTTTTGCTCCACCTACCTCGAATCCACCCCATTGCCATCCCTAACTAGGGAGGCCGGCGCGCTCCGTTGCGCCTATCAAGCCAACAGACACGATGATTATTTTTTTTAGCTCAAACTTGATGATTAATGAGAGACTGCCTAAACAACGGCTGGTTAAACGAGGCTCGGTGTTGAACAAAGCTAGCCCAACGGACATTGCATATGCAAAATTATTTTTACTTATTGGCGCAAGTGATAGAGGACATAAGGAAGGAAGGAAGGCAAGCACCCTCCTTTTCAGTGAAGCATGTTCGTAGGGAGCAAAACCAGATAGCACATGAACAAAATTAGTATTTTGTTATATTGTTTACGATACCGGTGTTTTCTAATAACCATTTCGCTAGCCTCGTAGTCTAAAGGTGTGTTCGTTTTCTGATGTCTAAACTTTATAGCTATCACATTAAAATGAATCTTACTATTTAGGAGTATTAAATAAAGTTTAATTATAAAATAAATTACAGGCATCTAGATTAATTTTCGAGACGAATCTTTTTTTTGCGAAATTTAAGAGACGATTCTAACGAGGTTAATTAAGTCGTGATTAGAAGACGGTTATCTGTAGCATCACTTTAGCAAAAGATAGATTAATTAAGCTCGTTAGATTCATCTTAAAAATTAGCATCAATCTGTCAAAAGGGTTTTGTCATTAAATTGATCGAAATATTCATAAATAGTAAGATTCTCTTTGATGTGACAGTGTTAAATTTTAGAGGACAGGAAACGAACAGGGCGTAAGTTAGAGTTGTGTTTCTTTTTCTAGCATCCTGATCTGCATCCAGGATTTGCAATGTGTTTAGAGCATCTCCAACAGCTCCCAATAATTTTACTTCCAAAAGACTGGTTTTAGAGAGTTGCTATATCTATTGGGAGTAAAAAGAAGACACGCACTCCAACCGTTCCCAATAATGGCTTCCTATATAGTTCAAATATCCTTTAGGGGTAAGAATTAGGTGGCTAAATGTAGCAACCTTTAGACCATGGGTTGGAAGTTGGTAAATTTAGCAATCTTATATAGGGAACGGTTGAAAAATGATTTTTATTAATCACATCCTAAATTTCTATTTACGAACCCTCATTTAGGAAACGGTTGGAGATGCTCTTAGTTCGATATTTTGTATCCTAATCAGAATACTAAAGGTAAGGAAAACCATTACACTCGTTTGTTTGGAGATGTTATGTATTTCGATACCCATAAGCAGCACAAATCTCACTCCCTCCCACGCCGGAATCAATTGGATACAAAGCTCATCACCCACGTCGGTCTCGTGACTCCTGATCTCCTTTTTTTTTTCTCGAACACGCAGAAGAACTGCGCGTCATTATATTAAGGAGAAGAACCGGACCAATTACAAGGCCAAGAGGCCGATGGAGAACGAAGTAACAAGCGCGCCTGTGCTAGAACAAGAACTACCGAAGCCTAGCGGGGCAACAGGTCAAAGGATAGCCCTCGGACCTTTCGCTCCCGCAGCAGTCCAAAGGCTAGCTTCTCTGCGAATGTCGAGCACCGAGGCGATTTACATTAGGCTGACTAGCCTCAAACACACAAGCATTTCTATGCTTCCATAGAAACCAGAAGCCTAGCTGAATCAGAGTGTTTAATCCTTTTCGCAGCTCCCGCCCCGCTCTGCGATTTGCACGACGCCACCGAGTCAGTGAAGTGACCGTCCAAAGCGGACGGAGCGAAATTCTCGAGGCCGAGCGCTTGCAACAGCTTGAACCAGACTTCCCTGGTGAAAACACAATCCAGCAGGATGTGGTTGATGTCTTCTTCTTGCTGGTCACAAAACAAGCAACGATCCGGATGGGGCAAACCCCGGCGTGCTAACCGGTCGGCTGTCCAGACATCTGTTCCAGATTGCGAGCCATATTAAAAACTTCACTTTCAGGGGTGCCCAAGTCTTCCATAGTCTACGATACGGTTCGAATTCCACACCTCCAGTGAAGAACCTTAAATAAGCAGATTTTGTAGAGAATAGACCGGAACTTGAGGGAACCCGGTGATGTTGATCCTGTTGGTCATTCAGGTGCACCTGTCCAGCAATATCCAGCAATTGGAGCACATCACTTGCAGCAGCTACCGGCAAACCCCCAACGATGTCCAGTAACCATGAATTATCGGTGAGCGCACGGCTAGCGTGCGGCGCTTCCATCCCCTCCTGCGGACGAATGGCATAAGCGGCTGGAGCAAGGTCCTTGATCGACCTTCCATCCACCCATTTGTCCAGCCGGAAGGAGGTGTTTTTCCCATCCCCAAGGTGAGTAACCACCGAGATATCAAAGAGTGCTCGGGCCTCTTTCGGGACATCAAATGCCACGTTTGTCATGGGGTTCTCCGGTTGAGTCTTTTGAATCCACAACCAGCGCATCCGCAGCGCCCTGACCCAAGGTGACCAGGTTGTGAACACCGAGACCTCCTAGATGAAGTGGCCGTGCAACGCGATCCCATTGTACCGGGCGGTGGCCTCCTCTCGCGTCATGACGTCCGTGCCAAATGAACCCTCTCCGAATTTTATCCACAGCTCGGATGAACCAACGAGGCGCGTCCGGGGCGATCGGCGGATGGAGAGGGATAGCAGATAAGCACCACCTTGACGAGGAGTAGTCTGCCGGACTTATCCAATAGAGCTGCTTTCCATGCGGGAAGTCTATCTCGCGAGTTTGTCAACGAAAGGCTGCAGATCCGCCGCTCTTACGCGATGCAAAGAGAGGGGCAGTCCCGGATACTTGCGGGGAAGGACGACAGTTGGCAAGACAAGTTTTGCTGAATCGGAGAACCTGCTCCTCTTGGCAACGGATAGGAATGGCGATAGACTTGGCCAGGTTTGTTTTCAGTCCGGAAGCTTCACCGAATGTTTGGAGCAGATTTTGTATAAGAGCCAAATCAGTTTGGGTAGGGTGAGCGAAAAGGACCACATCGTCGCGTAGATGGATATGCGATGTCCTGCCGACCTAGGACACAGCGGCGCTAGTAGATGTAGCTCATCCGCCTTGGCGAATAAGCTGGAGAGCACATCCATTGCGACGATGAACAACATCGGTGATAGAGGGTCTCCCTGTCTCAGCCCTTTCCTGTGGACAATGAGCTGTCCCGGGTCTCCATTCACCAAGCACGCGTGAGGATGACGTTGAGAGCAGGTTGCATATCATCTTTCTCCATTGGGGGCCAAAACCGAGCCTAGTAAGCACCTCCAAAAGGAACACCCAGGACGCAGAATCGAAAGCTTTGGAAATGTCCAATTTTAGGAGAACCCTGGATAGATTTTGACGGTGGAACGTGCGGGTTGTGTGTTGCACCAGCATGAAGTTATCATGTATATGACGACCACGGATGAAGGCGCTCCGATTCGGTGCAATGATGTTAGACAACGGTGGTGCCGGGCGGTTAGCCAAAATTTTGGTGACCAGCTTCGCAAAGCTGTGTACCGGATCGATCGGTCCGTAATCCCCCACTTGCAGCGCATCCGGCTTCTTTTGCAACGAGCACAAGATAGGCTGAATTCAACAGTGCGATTGTCTATTGTCTCCTTCGTGCAGAGCCCCAATGGCAGCCATGATGTCAAGTTTGATTGTGTTCCGAGCATGTTTTATAGAATCTACCCGTGAAACCATCCGGTCCCGGGGCCTTATCGGCCGAGCATACTCTTAACCGTTTCCCAGGACCTCGGCCTCGAAATCGGAGCATCCGGACCGGTTAAATCCCGAGGTCCGCGGTAGAAATAGCTGTAATCCAACGAGCATGCACGCTCATCCGGCTGGCCAAGTAGATTATTGTAGAAATTCCGAACACCTGCTGCTTCTCTACGTGCCCCGTGAATATGCCCGATTCATCCTGAATTTTTGCAATGAAGTTCTTCTTCTTTCGGTACCTCGCATGGCCATGAAAAAATTGTGTGTTGGCGTCACCATCTGCCAACCAAAGAATACGTGATCTGGTACGTATGATTGTACGGTGCAAGGAGGATAGCGCTAGACACCTATGCTTGATTCATGCTTCTTCGGTGGATAATTGCCTTTTGTCTTGCGCCATTTCTAAACGATGCAGCGAGTTCCCGAGCCTGTTCCAGTTGTTGTCTTACATTGCCCACTTTTTTCGTGCCCGGGATCGAAGAGCTCTGCTTGTTGCCTTTAACTTGTTTGCTAACCGTTGAAAAGGACAGGCAATCCAGGAGACCGAGTTCCAAGCTGTGGCCACCACATCCCGAAAACCCTCCAAGGTTGGCCGAAACATTCGAAATGGAATCTGCCCTTGCTACGGACTTCAGCGTTGGTGCTTAGGATCGGGGGCAATGGTCCGACACGCTCGCTGCTGTACTTTGCAGCGAACGATTTGGATAGACCTCATCCCACTCATTGGAACAGAAGGCCCTGTCAAGTCGGACAAGTGTTGGACGATCACGTTCGTTTGACCAGGTGAAGCTTCTACCCATAAGCTCAATTTCTTGCGGGCGAAGATCATTGATAACCCTGCGGAAGCGCCCATCATTGCTCTATCCAAGTTCGGATTGTTTTTATCCGAAGCCCTGTAAATTAAGTTGAAATCACCGACCAAGACCCAAGGGCCGATGCAGGCCGCTCGAATGTCGCGGATTTCCTGCAGGAACTGCCTTTTGTGTGCATCCGATCGTGGACCATAGACACCCGTTAGCCACCACCGGTGGCTCTGCTGGAGAGTGGAACAGACACCGAGACCGAGTAAGAGTCCAAGCGCGTGGTGATCGCGCTGCAAGCCGAACCCCTCCAGGCAATGAGGACTCCACCTCTAGATCCATGTCTTGGAAGCGCTACATGCTTGGTCGAACTCCGACCCTAGTGCCGAAAGTACAACGCGGCTTGTTAAGTTGCTAATTTTTGTTTCCTGAACGCGAGACAATCTCGGGTCCGACGTCTCCAATGAGGTTACGCAAGGCATCACGGTGGGATTTCTTGTTCATCCCTCTAATATTCCACACAATCATGTTAGACAGATCCATGGGCGATACGAAGAAGAAACAACCGCGATCATCTGCGTTGCAGCTCGAGCCGAGCTCACTAGTAGGCTGCGCCGAGCGCACCTCGCGATCCGCCGGCATCGTCCATCCAAACAGGGCCGCCAACGCCGTTAGGTGGGGGCGAGACAACGGGTGCTCGAACAGCCGAGCGTAAGCCTCCGGGCTTCATCCGAGATGGATTCCCGTTCCGAAATTAGACCTAGTTTCCGCATTAGCACACATTGTGCGCGTTCCGGCCGATGGCTCTCTGTTTCTCGACATGGCAATCCTTCGGCTGCGTCGGATTGGAGTTTTGTTCTTTTTGGCCTTGTGCACCGAGGGGTGTGGTGCGGGCATTTGCACCAAAGACGCCTCCCGTGGTGGAATAGGCTGCGTAATGGACGCTAGGAAGGACGTAGCGCCGATTACGAGCGAAGTGCTCACATTCTCCGGTATGGCTAGCGGGGGCTCACGAAGCTCTTGGACTTCATTAGAAGAGCACGCCGGTATTGCGGCCGAGGCTTGTATTCCGAGTCATCCCGGTCCGTTCGGTTTCGCCGAGCAGAGAGGCTTCTTGAGTCATTGGATCCATACCCTGTCGGGTTCATGGTCCTCACTTGGAAACTCGAGCGGCACTAAGACGTGGGCGGCCGCGTCAAACGCCTCGGCCGGAGGTTGGTTCCTGGGGAGCGGGTACATAGTGTCGCCTTGAGTGTTTTGCACTGTCGGTTACAAAAGCTGTTCCTGTTCCTGGAAACCGTGTGTCTTGTCGTCTCAACATTAGTGCAGCGCAAGTGGTGGCTGAGTTGCCTTGCTGGAACCGAGCTTCAACCCCGGCGCCGGCAACCTCCTCCCCCTGCTGCGAGGGTGGCGCATCGGCGCATACCACCACCTGTTGGACTGCGGGCTGAAGGTTCGGCCGCCGGCGCTTGCGTCCCGTCCATCTCACCGTGGACCGGGGGGACGAGTCGCTAGAATCCGAGCCACGGCCACGCTCGAGTGGAATCGATCATGCCTCTTTCTCCTGGATTGTCCGAATCTTTTAGAAGAGCGCGGAGGCCCCTCATCCTCGGTTGACGGAGGTGATGGGGGTGGTGACGGCGGTGGAGAGTCGGGAGGCAACCGAACGAGGAGTCGTCCGATATTAATGCTCACTGAGTACTTGAGTGTGCGGCGGAGCGGGTGGAGCAATGTCTCGAGAATCCCATGGTTCCGGTACCGCGAGGACACGGTGCTCGGGATGAGCTCGAGCCTCGTTGTCCAAGCCGTGACCCGAAAGACCGACATATCTTGACGTGAAGATGTTTCGGGCTCCATGTTTTCCAACGAGCGGAATGGCCGGAGCGGGGCTTTGGCTGTACTAAGTTCCCGGACATGGGGCGGGATACCGGATAATTCAATCGGTACTTTGTGGAACAAAGCACCGGCTCCGCGTTGACGAGCCGACTCCAAGGCCGGATTTTTAGCTGGAATCCTGGGCCGATCACGGTGCGGTCTCCATTTAGCATTGTCCGGACCAAGCCATGATTAGGAACTTGGAGGAAGAAGTCGTTTGGCAATGGCGCCCGATGAATTTTGAATCTATCGTCGAGCTGAAAACCAAACCGAATTGCCACGGCTTCTAGGGCTCGCTGTGCCGACACCTCCGGCCCGGTGCCTGTAATCTGCAAGAGCACCGCCAAGTATTCGTACTCCGCTTCCCATCGCTTCTGTTTCAAAAGTCCTGTCGATGAAACAAATCTCCGACAAGTCGCTCCACCGACGGGACGGCGAATGCGGGGATGGCTCCTTGCTGCCGCATCTCACCGATTTGCTTCGAATCTTTAAGAATCGACGGATCCGCTCACCGGCGATGGGTAATCTGCTACACCTCCTGCCGGCGATGTTGAAACCCTCTCACCACGAGGACGATCATGCCTCCATCGGTCCCGCGGCAGCGATGAACTGCCGCGAGTAACCGAGCGTCTCAACGGCCCCGGCAATGCTCATATCATGTTCGATTTGGATTGAAGGGAGGGCGCCGCCGGATCTTACGATGCCGGAGAGGATACAATTATCGGTGTTTCAAAACCTGCTGATGCAATTAATCACGAGCAATAGATGGTGCTCGGGCTTTTGCTCCATCTCAACGATGTCTCCCTCCTCTCCATTGTTGTACATCTCTTGTCCACTTTCTTTGTTTCTGATTCCGTTACAACGTGAAAACAAACAAAATCAGTATTTTGTTACATTGTTTACGATATCGGTGTTTACCGATGACCGTTGCGATAGCGTTAGCATTGTTGAGCCAAACACGTCGTTGGTGTTAGCGGATCAGATTTTGAGCTTAGTTGATGTAAACAATAGTGTTCATTAATAAAGCTCCCTTTCCATCGAAAAAAAAAAAAGGATGACCTGTTGTTTAGAAAAATAAGTCAAAGGTCGCCTCGCCTTGGTATTGCGAACTCCTCTAAGGCTGTTCTTTGTGTCTTTCATTTCATATTTATTAGATGACACATCACCAAAAGAGATAACATGTCATGATATTTATTATGAAAGAGGAGGGAAGTCTTTCATTAGGATGAAAGGATAGTGATATTCTTTCCGAGTTGATGAAAGGAGAATTAAAGGTCCATTGAGACTCTTTTTCCTTTATATGTAGAGGAAAACGAATAATCATTGATACACCTATGCGATCATTTAATGTCTCGTGCAGATCTATGAAATTGTGAAATGAAATAGTGCACTCGAGAGATACACTTTCATTTCACACAATAAAATTAGAATGCTAACGTGTCACACTAAGTACACTGAGAGATGCACTTTCCTTTCACACAATAAAATTAAAAAGCCGATGTGTAACACTTGAAAAACATGAAATAAAAGAGGACATTGAAAATGACCTAAAAGAACCTACAAATATTCTCAAACATTGTTAGCGCAAGCCGCAAGTGGAGCGGTATACATCCTTGAATCCCCATTTCACTGCAGACAAAATTAAATTAAAGGAAAACCATCCAACAGTTCTGTCGAAGCCAAAAAAACAATGAGGATGATCATGTCGCCGGAACTAATCAACAAACAAAGACCACATAGCCCTATCGTACTTGAAAGAAAAGATTAATTCCGCCTTCCTTGTTGCACCGCCGCCGTCTCCATCTCAGCCGTCGTCGCCATGTTATTCCAGAACGAAAAGGATCTTCTCTACTGCTAGTACCCTGCTGCTGCTATTGGGTGTGAGGTGGCGGCGGGTACTGGCTCGAGTCGGACCAGGAGGCCGTGGTCGCCGGGTATGCCAGCGCGCTCTCCCAGCTCCACTCCGCCGCCGCCGCCTCGCCTTGGTACTGCGAGTCGTGCGACGAGGACGAGTAGTAGTGCCCCGAAGCAGAGGACGGCACCGTGGCCACCGAAACAGAGGAGGTAGGGAACGAGTAGTAGGAGCCCAGGAAACCGCTTGCGTTCCCACCACCGCCGTAAGGATTGCTGCTGCCCATGGAGCCGCCGCCACCGTACGGATTGCTGCTCATCACGCCACCGCCGCCGCCGTAAGAGCTGGCCATGCCACCGCCGCCGCTGCCGCTGCCGTAGATGGGAAGGAGATTGCCTTGATTGCCGGCCGTCGCCTGCAGAAGCATCTGGTAGCGCAGGTAGTCCGAGGTTGAGCCCTGGGAGGCGCCGCCCCCGTAGACGGCCGTCGGAGATGTCGAGGCCGCCGTGACGATCGGCGCCGCCGCCGCCGCCGTTGACGCCGGGTGGAGACGCGCGTCCTCGGGGAAGTTGAGCTTGGCGCGGCTGCCGCGGAACCGGAGCGCCGCCTCGTCGTAGGCGCGCGCCGCGGCCTCGGCCGTCTCGAACGTGCCGAGCCACACCCGCGCCGCCTTGTGCGGGTCGCGGATCTCCGCCGCCCACTTGCCCCACGGCCGCTGCCGCACGCCGCGGTACCGCCGGCGCGGCGTGTCGGGGGCGTCCGCCGTGTTGGTCGCCGCCGCCGCCATCGAGTGGTGGTGCTCCTCCATGGCCGCCGCGCTCTGGGTGTCCGAGCTCTGCTCCGACGCTGCACAATTTATGCACACCGCAAACGAGGAGTCAGCACAGGGAATACGCGCGCGCGACGAAGCGTGATCGGCTTTGAACACTTGCTAGGTTTATGTAGGATTAGCGCCGCTAGCAGAACATTTTTGCATGTGAATGCGACGTCGCACTACAACATGCGAATCTGATGTTGCAAGCAAGCAAGTAGAACGCGTTGATCCCCATCGCCGACTAAGTTATATTCTTGGAATGAAGTAGAAAGCAGTAGAAAAGGCAAAGCAAAAAGGCAGCACTTCAAAACAAAACGGCAAAAGGGGAAAACAAGCCTCGCAATTACTGTATTGTATTTACAGCTTTCCTTTTGTCTTCTGGCTTCTCAGGAAAGTAATTAAGCTCAGTGAAGTGTACCTTTGCTGGCAGCCTTAACTAAATGCTCTGTTCTCTAGTATAGCAAAAGAGGAAGCATACCACGCATGTACCTTAACTTTGAAGTCTACGCGTTACGCAAGCACAGCACGCGTATAATTGTGGCGTGGCGATGCAACGCACCGAATCAACGGATCCGCATAGCTGTATCCTTGTTGCGTTGCGGAGGGTGCAGTGAATTCATTCCTCTCGTGACAAAGAGTTGTTAGGGTGATGGTGAATGGCGTACAACTGTGAGCAGGCAGGGTGTGTGTGCAGTCCAGATATGGTTTGTTCATTTCTTATGTCAGCAGCGCTCCAGATATGATGATGCCCTGTGCCCTGCCCTTTCATGTGACTCAGTTGCGTCAAACGCTTTGGCACTACCACGCAGACGTATGACAAGTTTAGCATACACTATTATACTGCTTTGCAAATGTGTATCCTGAACGCTTTCTCTTTGTTTTTTCGTCTCTCATTTCCGACCAATCCTTTTCCTCCCAGCATTTATGTGTTTACCAAGATATTTCACTCAAATAGAAAGAGATAAGCACATCTTCTCAAGCAAACCAACCAGATGTTTGCGTGTGACTCGGACGATGAGAACAAAACTTGAAGACAGAGAGATGCAATGGATAACAGCGGAGGCAAGAGACTGGAGACGAACGAATATGCTAAAACCATGTCCATACACCGAGGTTTGTCTACTTTAATAAAGATGATATTTGAATACCGAAGAAGCCAAAATACCAAGTTGCCTTGTGCATAGTACTAGTAAAGCTCTTTTCTGGAAAAGAGAAAAGTCTATCCGGTAGTACTATACTACTGCAGTCTGCAGACAGAACAAGCGTTCAACATACCCGCGAGCTTAAAATAGATTGCATATGCCTGCCACGTCGTGAACAGAAACAAAAACTACGGCAGAAACAAGCAGGCAAAACTTGGGCCGAGCTACGGCAAAAGCAAAGCATGGAAGAGCTCGGCAGTAAGCAACAAAACCACGGCAAAAGGGAGCATGGTGCGAAGCTGGGCGGTAGAGCTGGTTTACCTGCGAACTCCGGCGATGTCGCGCCGCCCGGGTACCTCCCCATCTCGCCGCCGCCGTACATTGCCTGCTCCTCCCGGCCGCCCCCACGGCGCAGCGCCGCCCGCCACCACATGGGTCAGCGCCGACACCATCGTCGACAGCTCCTGCTCTTGGTAGTAATCGGACATGATTCCGGCCGCCATTGCCGCCGAGGCTGCTGCTGCGCCGCCCTCGTCCTGCTGCTTCACCGGCCAGCCCGCGCCGCCACCGCTTCCACGTGGGTCCGCCAGGTCGAAGCACATCAACGTCGTCGCACGCGCATGCAAAACGGACCTCTCCTTCCCAGATAAACACGCAGAGTCGTCGCGAGGGCAGGCACCTATCGCATCAAACCTGTTCAACCCTTCGAATATTTCAGACGACGACTTATACAGATATATAGGGCGAAGCAGCAAGCAAACGAACGGTGTGCTTGTGCTTACTGAAATTATTATTCTTTTGGAAAAAAGAAGAAAATGAGCTCGCAACGTGTCATAATGGCTAAGCCGTCTCAAAAAGTTCGGTTCAAACGAGCTGACGCTGCCCCGAGCCCACGAGGAGCTTCTGGCACCGGAACGGTGAAAAGCTGCAAAGGTTTCACCAAGGTTGCTCGTCCCGTCGATGCCTGCAACAGCAGCGGCCGTTACTCTTCCCGAGATTTTACGGGTTCACACGGCCCCTGTTTGACCACACCGGCACGGCAATTTTATTTACCAGGGACGATCAGGTGTGCCATCTGCGGATAAATACGAGTCTCCGCGTTCGTATTTATGTATGGCTGAGGCGGGATAAATACGCTGTTATTAATTACTCGCAGCGCGTGGTAAAGCGCATGCGGATTACGCTGTGCCGACATGGCGCCCGGCCTTTTGCTGGGAGCGAATGAACGAATGGCTGAGGCGGCGTGGCGCTCTGTCCCTCTCTGCTCCGGTACGTGGTTCACGCACCTGGCCGGTTGACGGGGTCAGCGCGAACCCCTCGCTGACGCCACGCACGTAGGCGACCTACTTGCTTGCTCTCATCTAAATTTGCATCCTTTTCGTGTTCCAGAGTTTTGATCGTTTCTTCGGACAAAATTTCAAGGGTGCCGGTAAACTTGCACTCGTGCGCAACTTTTTCTCCAGGATGCTGCACGAGGATGTCGATTGTCCGTTAGTTTACCAGCCGTCGAGGGTGGAAACGTTCCTTTGTGATAATATGATATACTCATTGGCCAGATAGACGGTCAATGTTTAAAGAACAAACAAATTGTTTTTGCGTTGACTTTTTCTCCATCGTTAGGCATGTGTGGAACCATGTCAACTTTCTTCAATTTTTTAACCGTGGTTCTTATATGTTCTCTGGAAGAATATTCTTGTTCCTCACCTAGCTCTCACCTAGCTATTTGGAAGAAATACATTCGCTTGTGACTTGTGCGGTGTTGCTGCTCGGAAAAATTTGCTTTGGAACTCATGAGTTAGCTGCCAACCCACTATTGTTCCACGATTCTAGAGAGTATGGTTGGATAGATAGTAGGAATCCTCGATCCATAATGGCCTTATTGATTCAAAGGTATCTAGTTGAATACCCATCATTTTTTTAAAGAAGAAAAGGTGTACATACTGTACGAAAAATTGGCTTTCTTATCATTTTGTTGTCTATCTCTATCTTTTGTTTAGGCCACATATTACCAGCTTAGGGTTATTTAGCACTCATTTTTTCATTTATTGCTATTACCAGCTTAGGAGTATAAAATTTGAATCACCATGGTCAAATTTTTGTTTCTCTCTTGGTTTCACCAATAGGCCATGTAATAGGGTTGCCTTACGTGTACTAGGCAGGCATGGAGAGACCAAGATAGGGTGGAGGGCATAAAGCTCCAACTTCCATTGCGCCATTTTTAGTTAATAAAGCTCTTATCTTTCTCTTAAAAATGATTTTCTTGTACGCAGCTAAACAAGAGGTTCACATTTGGTTTCAAATTTATAAAACTCAGGACCTTTTTATTTAAAATTTAATATAAAGAACGGAGTGACCTAGCTTAAAACTATTTACCCATCCATAGCTCAAGACCTATGGATTTCTGGAACTAGCAATGATTAGCTGAAAAAATCCATCAAAGTTCAGAGCTTGAGCTAACTACGCCATATAGATCGAAGGGAAAATAAATTTTATTGACGGTTGTTTCTTATTATACAATTTGATAATTCTACATTTAGGAGCATGTTGGTGTTAGTATGATTCCAATCTGGCTGGCGTTGATATACTAGAAGCCGGTAGAGCTAGCATTGGACCATAGACCATAGCCCATAGGCGTGCGTGACGCAGATCAGCCCTTGTACACAACTTGGCGACGCAAGTTGGTACCGAGACGTACTACCGTTGGTACCACACGGACCACACAAGTCCTCGGACATGCCATTTCGCGACTCGTACGGCCGCGTGGCTGAAACAGAGCATCGGAACGCAGAAATCCAAAACCCGGGCCGCGCGATTCAGCTCGTCATCCTGGCGCGTGTGGTTCGTGGCGAAATTGGCACGGCGCCGGAGGGCCTTACGAGGTAGCCACGCGCTGCCACCCGCCTTGCCCGCTGGTCGTCAGGCGGTGGGGATCGGCAACGACTGATGTACGCGCGGCTGCGCTGCCGGCCTCCGAGCCGTTGGTTCCGGGTGACGCGGAGCGCTGGTGGCCGTCAGCGCCGGTTTGGCCCCGGATCCCCCTCCCGCCGAGCGAAGTCGGCGCGGCCCCGGCTCGTGGCTTCCCCACTGCCGTCGCCGAATCATTTTTGGCACGAGCGGCACCCGTGTCTTCCGTGGGTTGGGCACCTGGGAGAGAGATGATGAGGAGGAGTCGGCGAGAGTGCCCTCGTCGTCACATCACTCGATCGGCGTTACCAGCATTCTCCGCGCCACTAATTTCGCCCTGCCACGTTCTTCGCGCACGTCTGTCAGGTTTCCGATAGGACAGAAACTGGATGCTCGCTTCGCGCGTGCTTAGCACCGATCAGGACCGAGTCATCTGAGTGGCCTGGTACATGTTATTATTGGGATGTGACGGTGACGTGTGATCGAAAAAGCTGGATGATCCGGTCATGTGCAGCCCCTGTTTGGCTAAACTTTTCCGTGCAATTCTTGACGCGGCCACTAGCCGGCTACTGTAGGACAAGTGCGGGGTTTGTGTGGCTCGATCCGGGGGCCGGACGCTTGTTTTAATTTGCCTGCTACTCTCGACGCGAACGCCCAATTCTACTTCCAGCGTGGGGCGGTAGTGTGTGTGACGGTGCCAGCGATTATGACAAATGTGACACAGAAGTTCCCTGCACATGCCGCGCACGAAATCGAATCAGTTTTGTAAATCTCCAGGGACCCCAACCCCAGTCCCTTGTTCGAGCTGTTAGGATACGGTGCGATCAAGGAGGAGAAGAAGACAAATGAAACCATAAAGAGCAATGATCCCGTGGAAGACTCGACCGGCCCAGTGACATGGACATGACATCGACCCAAGGACGGGAAGGATCAAGGAATCAAAGCCGCTTTGATTTACGCCACCATCAGAGCTGCCAGTAGATCCGATCTCCCAATCATTGCAGAAAACTCCAAACGGGCAGCAGTTCATGGAATCACAGGAAACTAAAGTGTTTGCTTATCTGATCCGGAGGAGCTGATGAGCAAAGCTGATGTACCCATCACATGCACCGGATCAGTGCGCATCCGCTACTCCACAGGAATTAGAGAGGACAGTGGTGGTGTGTGCGCATCACTGGGATCAGGTTGGGTTGGATAAAGATGGCAAGCGGAGCCAAGGGGGCCACAGATTTGTGATGTTTAGTTTTAGCTACTTTTGGACCGCTCCCTGGCGTTTCTCATGTGCGCGATCTTCTTCGTGGCACGGGTCCACCGCTAATCTGCCGAGTCATCATCTTGAGCTAGATCTCGCACCACCGAACTGCTTGCCCCGTCTAGGAAACGAGCGAACGACAACGAGTTGAACGTCGCCTGATCTAGCTACCAAATTGGGTGGTACTAGTGGTATTAGAATCGCATAACGCGACATCTTAACTCGAGCTTATCCCACGGGCTCGAATATATCAAGGAGGATTGCGTTGCAAGCGAGCGAGGACGGAGCAGCCAATGCAACAGTAGCAAGGTCCCCTTGCTGCCGAATCCGCGAGAGATCCTTCGGAGTGGTCACGAATTAAAAGCCGGTGGCGACGTACAGTGCGTACGGTCAACAGAAACCATTTCCGGCTGGGTGCAGCGCATGGATATTACTGTATTATCACGAGGCGTATCTTAACACAGGACTTGCCAGCACGCGCGCTGTGACGTTTTGTGCTTGTTGGCGTGGGATTTGTGATTTGAGCGGTCCTGGATGGTCCTGCACAGGAAAAAGCACATGCAAAGCTGCACTGGGGTCATGAACTACAGTGGCATATGGAATGTCAGGAACCTGACAGAGTGACAGGGAGGCATATTGGGTCAATCACAGGGCACCTCGGGTCAAACAATCATTGAAAATTATGTTTGGTGCCAGTTGTACGTGGCGTTGTCTGATATTGTTGCTTTGGCTGCGACTTTAGAGTACGACTCCTGCCAAACACGAGTTCGATCGGCTTGTTTGAATTTCTCTGTAGTTTGAAAAAATACACTTCGTCCGCACCAAACTACAAAAAAGAAACTTAGGGCTAGGGTGGTTCTTTCTTTGGGAATTAAACACAACCTTTGTCATCAATAGAAAGTTTTCAAATAGAACATACTTAAAACATGTCTAGGAATAAAATAAATTCTAACAAAATAAATAAAATTTTAATAAATTTTTTGAATAAGACGAGTGGTCAAACTTGACATCCGAAAGTCAACAAATCCTTACATTTCCGGACGGAGGTAGTATCATTGAAAGTCGCCTAGAGGGGGTGAATAGGCGATTTTCCTGAAAATCACTTAATTTAACAAGTTAAACACGCAGGAAAGATTTGTCCGACTCAAATGTCCGACTATAGTAGGATAAGTCCGACTATTGACTAATATCCGACTAGAGTAGGACAAATCCGACTCCCTCGTGCGGAAAGGGGAACGGGAGTCAAGATGGACAAATCCGCGGAATTAAAGCAACAAGCAAGCAGACTAGTGACACTAGAAAGCTAAGGCTACAAGAGGACAAGCAAGCAAGCCACCTATGCAAGTAAATCTAGGAATTTAAGCAAGAACACCCTAGAGCTAAAGCACATCTATTTGCAAGAAATAAAGAGAGACACAAAGATACACGATTTTTCACCGAAGTTCGGCTCCACCAAGAAGCCTACGTCTCCGTTGAGGAGTCCACCAAGGACCGGGTTGCTCTCAACCCTAAACCTCGTCAAGCCGCCACAAAGGCCGGCTTAAAATCCACTAAAACAAAGCTCCACGAAGGGAGGGGCAATACAAACGACCCGAGTCTCAACCACAAGCTTGGGAGCTCGCCGGGTAACACCTAACCGTATAGAGGATGAATCCCCAAGAGTAACAAACACAACAAGTACCAGCGATGCAAAGAATCAAGTGCTCTTGAGTTGGAGATGAAGCTCAACGATCTTCTCCTCAATCTTCTCACAAATCTACCAAGGATTGGAGTGGGGAATCAAACTTGAAGAAGAGGAGAGCTTGAGTGAGTTGGGGAGTATTTTTGAGAGTGTGGGAAGTGCCAACCGGCCAAAAGTGGACGAGGTCCACTTTTATAGCCGGGCACTCAAAAGAGCCGTTGGCTCGGATCCGACTCGGATATGTCCGAGTGAGTCGGATAAATCCGATCTGCTAGGGTTTCGAAAGATTGGATTTCGCTCCGGAGTCCGAGTCTTAAATCCGACATAACTCGGATAAGTCCGAGTACCCTGCGGAGTCGGATATATCCGATCGAGTCGGATTGTCCGACTCCTAGGGTTTCAAGAAATTGGATTTCGCTCCGGAGTCCGACTCTCTGTCCGACCGAGTCGGATATGTCCGAGTCTATGTGGAATTTCTTTGGCCGGCTCTCTGGAGTCCAAGTCCAATATCCGAGTGAGTCGGATATGTCCGACTCCAAATGATATTTTGTGTTTGGAATGAGTTTTGAGCACTTTCATTTTTCACACCTCACACTTGTGTGTCCCTCTTGATAGTACGGTGTTTCCTATACTCAAGACATAAATAAAAGGCTTTAAAGCTTGATCTTGAGCATGAGTGATCCATTTATCAAAACTTGCACGTATGAGAGATTATGGCCACTTCCTTTTTGTGTTTCTTTGCTCTCAATTGAATTTTAGATATGCATCTGCGCACAAGCTCATTTAGAATATTAGTCCTTTTTAATTGTATTGACGTCAATCACTCAAAACCATAATTAGGGGCCTAGATGCACTTTCAATCTCCCCCTTTTTGATGATTGATGACAATACAACTCAAAAGAGCTTGAACAAGAGAGCAAGTAGAAGAGAGCTCCCCCTAAATGTGTGCATGAGTTGAATTCAATATTTGGTCATTTTAAACCAAAAGCACATATTTGAGAGAAAAACAAGAGAGCTCCCCTAAAACCATGCATTTTATTCACAGGGCATATAATACAAAAGGACAACAACTATGCATATGACATGTGAATCACACAAATGCAACTAGAAATTAACAAAAAAACATTACACCATCCATCATTCATAGAGCATAGCTTATCACATAAATAATTAAAAACGAGTTAATACAAATAAAAACACACCACATAGTTCACCACGATTACATCTCAAAGGTAGCAACATGTCCATAAAGTAAAACAAGATACAAGAGCAACTCTCACTTGCTCTACTCACAACGGAAACTCGGGAATTTTTTCTTCTCCCTCTTTGGCATCAAAACACCAAAAAGGAGGAGAGGAAGCCTACTCATCATCGCCCCAATCCTCGTCGTCGTCGTCGTCATCTTCTTCTTCCTCCTCAGCGGGGCCCTTGCCTTTGGGGTCCTCCTCTTCTTCTTCTTCTCCTTCTTATTCTTCTTCTTCCTCGGAGGCTGCTGCCACGGGCTCATCCTCCTCATAGTGAAACCGAGTGTGTGTGGAGGTACCGGTGCTAGGGCCGGTAGGGAGCGATGGTAAAGCCGGAACTCGAAGAGAAAGGTGGAGGAGGAAAGTAGCCAAAGTAGAGCGACTCATCCGGGGTGAATGAGTCCCAAGGATACTCAATCTGGAGGAGGAGCAGGTGCGGGCTCGGAGAGGGAACTCTAGGAGTAGTGATCCGAAGATGATCAAGAATAATCTTCCGCCTTGCCTTTATCACCTCATTATCCTCGCTTAAGACTGTCCACCTTGGCATCAATCCGTCGGCACATGCCGAAGAGACCCTTAAGCATCTTGAAGAGAGCGCTCTTGCTCTTCGTGCTAGCACCACGACCACGGGCTCTATCCGGACGAGGAGCCGTGCTAGAGCTAGGAGCCGACGAACGGGTCCGAGCGGGAGCGAGAGCAACTGGAGGTATAGCCTCGAGATGAAGTCTTAGGAGCATTGGCCGGCATCCTAGGCTAAAGGGGTTTGTGCGTGCAGTCCTTGTTGAAAGTCTTCTTGGAGATCTTCTCAATCATGCACATCACAAAAGGTGCATACATACAAGCACGTCTAGCGTCCACGGAGTAGTGCCATATCTCACTCGAAGATAAAGTCCCACACATTGAATTTCCTTTGAGTGGGCAAGATATGAAATAAATCCTTGGCACATGATGCAACATGATCTGCATTGCCACCCCTAGGAGAGAGAGTGAGGCGAAGCATCCTGTGCAAGACCACATAAAGAGGCTTGAGACCGTGAGCAAAGGGTGGCTTGCACGTGTCCTCATCCTCATACATGTACCTCATGAGCTCCGGGTTGAGAGAATCCGAATCATGCAAGCAAAGATCCCTGTTCATTGTGTCCCTCAATCCAAGAATGTTTGCAAATCTACCGAAGGTACAAGAAAGCTTCTCTCCATCAGTCATCCACCAAAACCTGCCCAAGTTCTTGTCAAAAAACACAGTGGAGTAGAACCGACACACTATCTCCCGGTTCCAATCATACTTGAAACACATGATCTCCTTGAGTCCATGAAACTCACACATAGCAATGACCTCATCAAACAAAGCTGTGTGCCTGCTTGCCATGTAGTCCCAATCTATGTACTGCATTGGCACTCGTGGGCTTCACCTTGCTCCCGTAGGCACACATGTACCGATCCGTGTGAAAGTGAGACCGGAAACGGTTGTCTAGAGACTCCCGTTCCATGTCAAACCAGTTCACCTCTCTTGTTTCAGTTGCCGCTGCCTCAGCCCCTTTGATATAGTCAATCATCACACGGTCAACTCCGGGATGGACCACCACATCCCTCATCTCCTCGCGGATCTCGATGGGTTCCTCTTCTTCCCTTGGTTCAACAATGGGAAGATGGATGGTTCTACTCCTTTTCTTTCCGGCAACTTTTGCCCTCTTTTCCGGATGGGGATTGGTAGATGAACGACCCATGCTTGAGGCCAACAATGGAGTCGGATAGAGTCCAAGTAGGAGGAGCCTTTCCCACACAAATCTCTCCAAAACGCCGGTGGAGAAGGGAGATCGCCGGAGATGAACTTGCGTCGCCGGTTGGAGAGGAGAGAGAAAGGTTGGAGTTTGAATGAGGAGATAGGGTGAAGGGGTAAGTTGGATTCGGGCTTATAGGTAAATATCCCGTGGAGTCGGATATATCCGACTCCGTCGGACATAGTCCGACTCTCGGGGACAGATCGGATAAATCCGACCGGGTCGGATAAATCCAACTCTGCGGTTTTTAAACTGCCTTGCTCCAAGAGCAGAAAGATCCTTCACTCTTCTCTCTCTTGATCTCAATTAAACTTAAGGACATGTGCTAAAACTTCATTGGATGTAGCCAGCTACAATCAATCATTCCAACAATGATTACATCCAAATCCGTATGATCCAAAGATCAAGAACCAAATGTTTTCGAAGAACAAAACATACAAGAGTTTTCAAGAATTTTATTTTTCAAAAACAATTACTCTAAGTCACAGCAGATATTTAGAGTCACATTACTAGAGTCAAGGATATTTAGCTCACTCCTTAAGTAACAAAAGCGGCTTTCGTCTAGTGGCTTGGTGAAAATATCGGCTAATTGTTCATCGGTTCTCACATGACTCACTTCAATATCCCCTTTGATAGAATGATCTCTCAAGAAGTGATGTCTAATGTCTATGTGCTTTGTGCGCGAATGCTCAACGGGGTTGTAAGCTAGCTTTATGGCACTCTCGTTGTCACATAGGAGTGGAATACGGCTCAACTTGTAACCATAGTCCCTTAGAGTTTGTCGCATCCATAATAGTTGTGCACAACAACTACCGGCTGCCACATACTCCGCTTCGGCTGTGGAAAGGGCAACGGAATTTTGTTTCTTGGACGACCACGACACTAGGGACCTACCCAAGAATTGACAAGTCCCGGAGGTACTCTTCCTATCCACTTTGTCCCCGGCATAATCCGCATCGGAATAGCCTATTAGGTTGAACTTTGAACCCTTGGGGTACCAAAGCCCTATGTTGGGTGTGTGCACTAAATATCTCAAGATTCTTTTAACGGCCACCATGTGGCACTCCATAGGAACGGCTTGAAAACGTGCACACATACACACACTAAGCATGATATCGGGCCTAGATGCACAAAGATAAAGCAAAGAGCCGATCATAGAGCGAAAAACCTTTTGATCAACCGGCTTGTTTTTCTTGGTGAGGTCGAGATGGCCGTTTGTAGCCATGGGTGTCTTGGCGGGCTTTGCCTTGTCCATGTCAAACTTCTTCAATATGTCTTGAGTGTACTTGGCTTGACATAGGAAGGTGCCCTCCTTGAGTTGCTTGACTTGAAATCCTAGAAAGAATGTCAACTCTCCCATCATAGACATCTCGAACCTCTTTGTCATTATCTTGCTAAAATCATCAAAAAAGTTTGATTAGTAGAGCCAAATATTATGTCATCGACATAAATTTGGCACACAAATATATCATAATCAAAACGCTTAGTGAAGAGGGTTGCATCGGCCTTGCCCATTTCAAAACCCTTTTTCAAAAGGAAATCCCTAAGGCATTCATACCATGCTCTTGGTGCTTGTTTAAGCCCATAGAGCGCCTTATGGAGTTTGTACACGTGGTTAGGATACTTGGGGTCTTCAAAGCCCGGTGGTTGCTCCACGTACACTTCTTCCTTGATTGGTCCGTTGAGGAAAGCACTCTTCACGTCCATTTGATACAACTTGAAGTTGTGGTGAGTGGCAAAGGCAAGTAGTATTCTTATTGACTCAAGCCTAGCCACGGGGGCATAGGTTTCATCAAAATCCGATCCTTCTACTTGTGAATATCCTTTTGCCACCAATCTTGCTTTGTTTCTTGTCACAACACCGTCTTCATTTTGCTTATTGCGAAACACCCACTTGGTGCCCACAACATTCTTGCCTCTTGGTCTTTCTTCTAATGTCCAAACTTCATTTCTTGTGAAGTTGTTCAATTCCTCTTGCATGGCCATCACCCAATCCGTGTCCTCGAGTGCTTCTTCTACTCTAAATGGCTCCAAAGAAGAGACAAAAGAGTAATGTTCACAAAAATTGCAAACACGAGAACGAGTGATTACCCCTTTTCTATGTCACCAAGAATTTGTTCCACGGGGTGATCACGTTGCACACTTTGATGCACTCTTGGGTGTGGTGGATGTGAGCTTGTTTGACCGCCGTCTTGTTCAACCTCTTGATCATGCGACATGGGTTCATTATCTTGTCCTTGAGCATGATCTTCATTGCCAACCTCTTGATCTTGATCAACTTGATCATGATTTGTGCATGGTTGGTCTTGACTTGAGGGAGGTTGATCTTGATCATTTTGCGGTTCTTGCGGTCTCACATCACCAAGTGCCATCCTTTTGATTGCTTCCCTAGGAGCCCCAACATCTGCATTGTTAATAACAACTTGCTCCCCTTGAGAGCCGTTAGATTCGTCAAACGTCACGTCCCGTGAAACTTCAACGCAACCGGTGGTTTTGTTAAAGACACGATAGGCGTGACAATTTGACCCATACCCAAGCAAGAAACCTTCATCAACTTTAGGGGAGAACTTTGAAGTCTTGGGTTTCTTGTTGAGCATGAAACATTTGCTCCCAAAAACTCGAAAGTACGAGATGTTAGGCTTTTTACCGGTTAGTAGCTCGTATGGCGTTTTCCTCAAGAGTCGATGGAGATACAACCGATTTGAGGCATGGCATGCGGTGTTGATTGCTTCGGCCCAAAAGCGATCGGAGGTCTTGTATTCATCAAGCATGGTTCTTGCCATCTCTATAAGAGTGCGGTTCTTTCTTTCGGCCACCCCATTTTGTTGTGGTGTGTAGGGTGCCGAAAACTCATGCTTGATGCCCTCTTCATCAAGGTACTCTTCAACTTGAGTGTTCTTGAACTCGGTACCGTTGTCGCTTCTTATGGCCTTGATCTTCACTTCAAATTCATTTTGTGCTCTTTCCAAGAATGTCTTGAGTACATCTTTCACTTCACCTTTATCACACAAAAAGAATACCCACGTGAAGCGAGAATAATCATCAACAATAACAAGTCCATATTTGTTACCGCCAATGCTTATGTAGGCGATGGGACCAAAAAGATCCATGTGAAGCATCTCCAATGGTCTTGTAGTTATCACTATATTCTTGGATGGGTGTGGTGCTCCAACTTGTTTTCCGGCTTGGCATGCACTACAAATTTTATTTTTTCTCAAAGCAAACATCCGTTAGTCCAAGGATATGACCGCCCTTTTGGAGTTTGTGAAGATTTCTCATACCGACATGGGCTAGTCGTCTATGCCACAACTATCCCATGTCGGACTTTGCAACTAAGCATGTGTCAAGTTTTGCTTTATCCGCGGTAAAATCCACGACATAAAGCTTCCCTTTGAGCACACCCTCAAAAGCAATCGAACCATCACTTCTCCTTGAGACAATCACACCCTTGTCGTTGAACAAACAATTGTAGCCCATTCCACAAAGTTGTGAGATAGACAACAAATTGAAGTCAACGTTATCCACAAGCATAACCTTCGAAGGAGAATGCGAAAAAGTTAAAGGAATGTTACCATATCCCAACACATAGCCTTTTCTATTGTCTCCAAAGGTGATATATTCATTTCTTTCTTTGCTTGGCTCGAATGACTCGAACATTTTCTTGTCTCCGGTCATATGATTGGTGCATCCACTATCCACCACCCATGATGAGTCACCGGAGGAGTATTCCTACAAAACAATTTATGCTTTGTTTTTAGGTACCCAAATTTGTTTGGGTCCTCTCACATTAGTAACAAGTGCCTTGGGCACCCACACACAAGATTTGTGTGTCTTGTTGCGTGGCCCAACATATTTCGCATAAACACGACCATACTTGTTTCTCATTAGCACATAGGTCGCATCAAAATCATTAAAGAGAGCACAAGAGGGGTTAGGCACATTAGTGTGCAAATCATGAATAAGAGAAGATTTGTTAGTGTTCTTGATTTGCTTTTCCGTCTTGACTTGCTTCTTTTGAAGTCCACTCTCTTTGGTGAACTTGATGAACTCGGTGCCGTTCTTGTTGATTCTTGCATTATGCTTGTCACCTTGCTTGTACCCAATGCCATCCTTCACATGTGACCGTCTCACATTGGTGTATGCACCCCTTGCATACTCGGCCTTGGCATCATCAATGACCTTCTTCTTCTTTTGTGCTTGGTCTTGAAGCTCTTGCACTTGCTTCTTCAAGTCACCAATGGTCTTGATGTTTCTTGTACAAGCTTCAACATCAACCTTGAGACACCTAGAACACTCAATGCTAGACGGGGGCAAGACGAAGATTGAGAGGAAGTAGTGTTACACTTAATTTCCTCAAATTGCACTTTAAGAGAGTTGTGATCCTTTTGCAAGTTATCACACTTCTCTTGAAGTGACACATTTGTGACTTTAAGTGTCACACTTTCATTTTCAACCATTTTTAGGGACTTCACTAAGTCCTCATTCTTCTTCCTCTCAACTTCTAGGAGCTTCTCAAGTTCAAGCACCCTTTGCTTCTCTTGAACAAGCATTTCTTCTTGTTTCTCAAGAAGCTCCTCTTGCCTCTCATTGTTCTCCTTTTCCTGCTCAATAATATCCAACAAATCAAACATGTTAGGAATTTGAGAACTAGCATTAGTATTCACCTTGGAGCCTTTGGCCATCATGCACTTGTGCCCGCCATCATCTTCATCATCGGTCAAGCTTCCAAACAAGGAGGAGTTGGTCGGTGTTAGCCCTATAGCAAGTGAAGCAATCCCTCCCTTTTCTTCATCGGATTCCGACTCGGAGGAGGAAGATGATCCATCGGAGTTCCACTCTTGCCCAATGTGTGCTTCACCCCGACGGTACTTTCTATGCTTCTTGTACTTCTTGTCACCCTTCTTGTTTTGCTTGTTCTTGTAGTTTTCCGGACACTCCGCCATGAAGTGACCTTTGTCTCCACAAATGTAGCACTTGTTTTTGGCTTTTCTTGATTTGCTTTTGTCTTGATCATCCTTCTTGAAGCTTCTTTTTGACATGAGCTTGTTGAATCTTTTCACGAAGAGAGCCATCTCATCATCACTGTTATCATCACTCTCCTCAACCACTTTCTTTTTCTTTTCTTGTTCGACGTTGAGAGCCAAATCATTCTTGCTCCCACTAGCCTTTTCCTTGTCCCTAAGCAAAGCGTTGATTCTATTTCCTTGATCAATTTGCTGTTTTTGGGAGAGCACCTTTCCAATCACTTCATCGGTGGTAAAGTATCTAAAGCCATCTTTGTCCCTTATGTTGGACACTATGTTTGCATCCCATGCTTGCAATGCTTGTAGTAACCTTCTATTCACATCCAAGTCCAACACCTTCTCTCCAAGTGCTCTTCTCATGTTGACTATCCTCATCATTCTATCATGGGCTTCCCTTGGCCCTTCTTCCGACCTCATGACAAAGTAGTTAAACTCTTCTCTAAGCCCTTCTAGCTTAGACTCCTTCACACTATCAATGCCCTCATGAACCAATTCAAGCTTCAACCAAATTTGATGGGCATCCTCCAATCCGGTTACCTTCTCATACTCGGCCGGACTAAGTGCGGATACTAGAGCACTAGCCGCCGCCACATTGCACCTTACATTGAACAAGTCTTGTGCGGTTGGCTTGCTTCTACATTCCCACAAGAAACCATGTTGAGTCACATTTCTTACATTTTGATGCATTGAGTCCAAGTGTAGCAACATCTTTGTTTTCCAATGATCGAAGTATTGACCATCAAAATACGGTAGTCTTCCGGAGCCGGGTCCAATGTGTTCATCTCTTCCGTCACCATAGGTGTATGGCGTTTTGTTGTAACTTATCGGCAAAGCACTAGGTACATCTCCACCCTGGACAACCCCTTTTCCATTTCCATCTCTGCCATCTCCCAGTGCGGTCTCATGACCCCTTTCACCGGCTACCTTAGGTGGTGCTTCACCGCCACCACTACCACTAGCCGTTGCATCTTTCTCATTTGCCATCTTTAATCTTCAAGCGGTGAGGCTTCAACGAAGATACCCGCTCCGATACCAATTGAAAGTCGCCTAGAGGGGGGTGAATAGGCGATTTTCCTGAAAATCACTTAATTTAACAAGTTAAACACGCAGGAAAGATTTGTCCGACTCAAATATCCGACTATAGTAGGATAAGTCCGACTATTGACTAATATCCGACTAGAGTAGGACAAATCCGACTCCCTCGTGCGGAAAGGGGAACGGGAGTCAAGATGGACAAATCCGCGAAATTAAAGCAACAAGCAAGCAGCTAGTGACACTAGAAAGCTAAGGCTACAAGGGGACAAGCAAGCAAGCCACCTATGCAAGTAAATCTAGGAATTTAAGCAAGAACACCCTAGAGCTAAAGCACATCTATTTGCAAGAAATAAAGAGAGACACAAAGATACACGATTTTTCACCGAAGTTCGGCTCCACCAAGAAGCCTACGTCTCCGTTGAGGAGTCCACCAAGGACCGGGTTGCTCTCAACCCTAAACCTCGATCAAGCCGCCACAAAGGCCGGCTTAAAATCCACTAAAACAAAGCTCCACGAAGGGAGGGGCAATACAAACGACCCGAGTCTCAACCACAAGCTTGGGAGCTCGCCGGGTAACACCTAACCGTCTAGGGGATGAATCCCCAAGAGTAACAAACACAACAAGTACCGGCGATGCAAAGAATCAAGTGCTCTTGAGTTGGAGATGAAGCTCAACAATCTTCTCCTCAATCTTCTCACAAATCTACCAAGGATTGGAGTGGGGAATCAAACTTGAAGAAGAGGAGAGCTTGAGTGAGTTGGGGAGTATTTTTGAGAGTGTGGGAAGTGCCAACCGGCCCCACTTTTATAGCCGGGGCACTCAAAAGAGCCGTTGGCTCGGATCCGACTCGGATATGTCCGAGTGAGTCGGATAAATCCGATCGCTAGGGTTTCGAAAGATTGGATTTCGCTCCGGAGTCCGAGTCTTAAATCCGACATAACTCGGATAAGTCCGAGTACCTCGCGTGAGTCGGATATATCCGACCGAGTCGGATTGTCCGACTCCTAGGGTTTCAAGAAATTGGATTTCGCTCGGAGTCCGACTCTCTGTCCGACCGAGTCGGATATGTCCGAGTCTATGTGGAATTTCTTTGGCCAGCTCTCCGGAGTCCGAGTCCAATATCCGAGTGAGTCGGATATGTCCGACTCCAAATGATATTTTATGTTTGGAATGAGTTTTGAGCACTTTCATTTTTCACACCTCACACTTGTGTGTCCCTCTTGATAGTACGGTGTTTCCTATACTCAAGACATAAATAAAAGGCTTTAAAGCTTGATCTTGAGCATGAGTGATCCATTTATCAAAACTTGCACGTATGAGAGATTATGGCCACTTCCTTTTTGTGTTTCTTTGCTCTCAATTGAATTTTAGATATGCACTGCGCACAAGCTCATTTAGAATATTAGTCCTTTTTAATTGTATTGACGTCAATCACTCAAAACCATAATTAGGGGCCTAGATGCACTTTTAATCATTCAATCATATGGACACACGTACGTAAACACTATCCCTTATGAGTATCTTTGAAGAAGAGCCGGTAAATCATTAAGATCGGCAAAATCACCACTCATACCTTGCTATCAGTGCGAACTTCAACTAACACTGAAAGCAACGACAATAATTCATAGGAAAATTCGTTCTCACAATGAGACGAACCTAGGGCCTAAGACCTAAGGTGCTACTGAGACTCTTGTAACAGTAGGCTACACCCTCTTTCTTCATATAAGACTATTCACGGCAAGGATATTTTATTGTTTTTAAAACTGTCACCCATGTACATACAAAGCACGAATGAATAATTTTCCGCAATGCATAGTTTATTTTTCTGGTGTTACTTATAACATATAGTGATTAATAAATTTACATATGAAATGAAATATTTGCTTAATGTTATTTTCTACTAACATTTACCCATTGAGAGTAGTCCAACTTTTTGGTCAAGACGATGGGAAACAAATGAGCGCCTCGACTGACGGAAAAATTCAGCTAGCAAATGTCAAGTTCCCTTTTGCCGAGGAGGCATGCAAAGCAGCCGCTTTTGTCAAACTCGTTGAAGTTTTTGGCTCTGCTACATCAATGCCGATAGATGCTAGTATGCCACACGAATCAAAGTGTACAATCAACTATAGTAGGTAACTTAATTGTACTATTAAACCATAATAAGAGAACAATTCAAAGAGATGTTTCCGGGACTTTTCTCGACTAAATAAAAGGAGAGCTGTTTCAAAAAGATAACACAAAGTTTTGGCCAAACACATTAGAAAATGATAAGCGTTGATGATCCCAAGGCGTGCTGAAAAAGGAAAGGCAAGAGGCTGCCAGATTGGTACTACCTCTGTTCCAAAATGTAAGCATTTGTTGACTTTTTAAAAATATGTTTGACCGCTTGTCTTATTCAAAAAATTTATGAAAAAATAAAAAAATACATCATATTTAAAATATATCTAACAATAAATCAAAATATAACAAAATAATCAATATTTTTGTAAATTTTTTGAATAAGACAAACGATCAATCATAATTCGAAAAGTCAATAAATACTTATATTTTGGAACGGAGGTAGTAGGACTACTGCTCTGGGCTTTTTAGATTTCAGACTCGAAAACTTTTGGTCGTCAAACATGAGAGGTTAGGTGCTTTTCCTAGGAATCGATGCCAAGCATCTGCCAAATACATTACAAAATCATATCGTTTGATCTGCAAACATCGCGAACAGTATCCTACTCGATCGGGTGTTGAGACCTTGCCGGGGACGAAAGCATGGCAACGCATCAAAATTCAACGCTCGAAGTTGGTTGGTTCAAGATTTGAAGTCCCAATGACCATGAGCATTCAAACATCGGATGCTTTTCCGTCTGCTCACTTGCACTGTTCGTGTCTGCCTTTTGACATTTTTGACACTACTGTTGCCTCGCATGCTCCCATGCTCGCGTGCGTGCTTGTCATCTCAATCTGATCTAACCTCAGCATGCATTGCAGAAGCGCGTTGTCTCTGACACAAGCACATGCATGACGCATCCGTACAGCTGTTGTCAGGGCAGGCTGGTTGCAAGCAGGAGCAGAGTCAAAAGGGATTCTGCCCGAAGCACGAACCGTTGAATTGTGTGTTCATTGACCGGTAGTAGTAGCCAAGCAGCCGCGCGCGGCTCGTACGACATCGGGTTTAGAGTAGAGCAAACCGTGCATCTCCTTTCCTGGTCTAGAGAAAATAAATATGAGGTGGTTGTATTGTTACATGACACTTTTTTTCACACATTGGCAATTCCTGCAAATTAGAGTACCTATATTATTCGTAATACAAGAAGGAGTATTCGAGTACATTCACATTGCAAAAGAAAAAGGAAATTTGTGGCACATATCCACCACCGCTACTACTAGATACTCCAACGAAAACGAAGTATTGAACATGACTGTTTGCGGCGACCATGCATGATGGAGCTCTCGTTATGGCCATGCATCGGCAAGACGGCAACCAGCTCATCCATGGTCCCAAGAGGCAAAGCCTGAAGCCAAGGTCAATATGACATGCAGTGCCGCCCTAGCGTCGTCGCATGCACGCAAGGTTGTATTTCTGTTTTTTTTCTTCCTTTTTCTCGTCTTTTTTGTTTTCTGCTTTTTTATGGCATGGATTCCCTCAATTTGCGTCAACGCCTAGTATATGTTTGATCATTGATCAACGCACGGAAGTTGGCATTCATGGATCAGATTGAGCAAGCGTTCACCGCCAGTGCAACACTGATGATGCTTCAAGTCTTGGATTTTTTCAGAGGTCCGCTAATGTCCATTGGCGATTCAGGATTTGCTAGTTGCTACTCGTCGTCCTCTGGCACCGACGTGTGAGAATGACACAATCGATATTTACTACTAGAGCTGACTAATTACCACAGCTTCGATTTGATGCAATCGGTCGCTATAGATGGTTTCAACCAGGACGTCGGCTTAGGCGAAAACTTCCTGAAAAGGAAAGGGACTCGGGGGATGGTGGAAATCCATCGGCCAGTGGCCGAATCACCATCACCCAACATCAACTTCCCGTGGAAGATCACTAGCTAACTGATAGCTATAGTAGTACTACGATTCGTCAGCGGCTCAGGATTTGACTAAAACGCGTGAACAGTTACAGCACATAGATGACAGATTGCAAGTTGCTGCAGTGGAAGAGAGGGATGAAGGCGAGTCCACTTGTTCACACGACTCTCAGTCAAGGACCACTCCACATCGGTCAAAGCAGTTTCTGATACAGCCACCGCATATAGTTTAGCACCCATCGGTCAAAGATATGTTGAAGACACCTTGAAAGCAACATAGATTTTTTATTATTTTTTAATAAGTGGCGCTTGTGATGTAGAGAAAACACGAATACTCAGAGCCGCCTGCCGTTAAAGTTTCAGCCACATAAATCGCTTATTAAATTACACTTAGTGGCACAGTAGCGTATTAACATCGATGAAATGCCATATATAGTAATATACTTCTATATCAGTGCTATATTGTCACCGAAGCGTCAAAGCCAAACTATTCTGATTGAGAAATGCAATGAATTTTACAAGGTGTATGTTTGCTAATTGAGGACTGTTATTTGTTTTTGCACATCTCTGAGCTGTATGTCTGCAACATACAAAAAATTCAGCCGAGCAGAGACCAACTAACCATGAGTCTGAAATGAAGTAATCCGGCCATGCATCTACATGTGATGTGTTCAGGCAATGAGATCTACAGGTACACCATATTTACAAGTTCAGTGCAATCCAACTATCTAAAAAAAGGCCTACGTGAGATACTTATTTCTATCTAAAACTCTACTTTACTGGAAGTCTAGTATTTTGACACATTGTTTGTCTTCCTATTCCATTTTGCCCACAAGAGATCTATCATGAACATAGCAAGGAATTTCAGGATACATTGAACTGTTGAATTCATCAGATTGAAATGGCAAGATCCTTCAACTGAACCCATCCAAATGCACATCTGTCTCGGATCTTCTGAATCTCTCTCTGTGCCATGTTAATGCTTTGGCTTACTGCCAAAAACTCTTTCTCAAAAGGAAGCCTTGCCTTCTGGTCCAGCTACATCCACAGGTTAATCATATCACATCAGGAACAAGCCATGGATTAGAAAACCAAAAGTATATTAGATAGATGGGAACCTTCTCAAGACAGCGAGTTGCATCAAGTACATAGCAAAAGTAGGACAGTTGCCTGTATAGATCCGCCTCAGTGTACTGCAACACACAGGTTTAGAATTAGACACCAGTAGCACCTGCGAATGAAGACACTGCAAGTTCAATTGTGTACGGACAAACCTGTCTCACTAAGTGACCATTGCAGCGTGGGTAGTTAGGGCAGATAGTTCCTCTCTCAGAATCTCCCATAACTCTAAGGTTCACTCTATGAGTAGAGTATTTGCAACCCTCATCATCACACTGGCGGGTAAAAAACACAGCAACAAATCAAGAAGAGTGATAAAAAAAGGCTCCATTCAGTTACAGAAATCTCCAAGTACCAAAGAAAAATGTCAGAATGGAAGATTCTAACTCACCATCAGCAAACCTTTATAATATAAGTTGATGAAATTATCAGCCTGTCTTTTCATCTACACATTGACAAAACTAGGATCAGGTTCTCAGCACCTTGAGTGCAGACAATAACATATGAATTGCCATTTACCTGATTGGCAAGCACATGAGGAGAAATTCTGGAGTCATCAACATTATCTGGACATCTAGGGCACCGCATCCGACGCCAGAAATTAGCAGTAGCATCTTTTTCTTCAGGCTCAGATGCATTCGTACTACTAGAACTAGTAAGCAGACTAGATACAGGGGGCAGTCAAAGGTACTGGAACAGCTTGGACATGACAAATGGAGTGGCTCACAACCACGATATCTGCCATTGTTACACAAATTATTTCACTGCTAGTCAAGTACTGCAAGAAATGAAAACGTTGGAGGATTTACCTCTCATCTTCGTCATCAATTACAGATAGCAGCATCGTGGATGTATCTTGATTGTTTGACTCCATCAATCTAGATTGAAACTGATTCCAACAAAATAATCAACAAACACAATATCAGAAAAAGAATGAATTCAATCATAATGATATCCAGGAGGGGCAGAAAATACACACCTTTGATGAATCAAGTCCCAGACATTCAGCCAGCCGGGCTGGGCTAGTACCCTGAATGGAAGCACACAAACGAGAAACAACAGGATGGATCTGCAAAAGCAACTTAAAAATCAGAAACAATATGCACGAAAAGACAATTGCACTGAAAAAGAAAACAGCATATAGCAAAAGGGAACCTGTTGTGACAAATAATACTCGATGTCAATCATCCACTTGTCAGGGTCTCTTTTCAGCTCCTCAGGATGTCTAGCTCTTTGAGCTACTCCCCCAGAATGTGAGTTATCTGAATCCTGTTAAAAAATACTCGAATATAGTTTAAGATCAGATAAAACATGCTTCAAGCAAGTGCTAAACAAGAATATTTTCAGGCAGAAAATCTTTAATGATTTTCTTTTTTCATACTCTAAACTATTCCTTCTACTTCCATTTAGTTGAGAACAATGTTTGTTTCAAATGCTGGTTCATGAACACATTAACAGTGTGCTTATAAACTAATCCCTCAATTTTAGTGAAGACAACAATAGTCTACCCCTACTTTGAATGTGGAAGAGGTTGAGCGGCTGTTGGATGTCAATCCTGAGCAGAAGTTATTGAATGTAATTAGTGATTTCTGGGTCCGTATGCATGGTTGCCTAGGCCAACTAATTCTTTCGCCCCAATTCTGAGCAACGGTACACTAGTAGCAATCAGTGTCATACTGTCATATGTAAAGCTTGATAATCAGAGCACTGTCAGAATATGTATTACCAAATAATAAATTAGTGGGCATGCAAAATAAAGAGCAAATATTGTAGTACCTGCTGAGTGCAGATTATATAAGGGATTGTATCACCTGCAGAGCAACCAGAGTACCCATTTTGCCTGAGTCTCAAAGCAACCTGAGTAACATAACATACATGTACAGTCATGGCTCAACCCTTTCCTTATTTGTCTCCACAAATAAATACAACAAAATAAAAAGTCTTGCCTGGACATGAGGCTGATTTTTGGCATCAGGATAATCATCTGGTGCTTTTGTTAAACTCTTAGTGATGACATATTTTTCAAGCTCTATTTGACCACTTCTCATTTGCTCTTGCACCTGCACATAGTTTCAGTCAGTAGATTATTTTATCTACAAGATATAAAAAGATAAATTCTTAAGTTTTTTTTTCCATTATTGCAGAGCACTGGCAGCTTCACAATTAGTAATTCCCATGAATAGATCCGTTGCAAATTTTAAATAATAAGAAAAAGTTTCAGGCTCCTAACCTGGACAAGTGAACTATGGATCGACTCAACAACGTCATCACATGTCCTGTAGAGGAACAATTTTCATGTCAGTGAGTGAAACCGACATGAGCAAAACAAGAATTGAAATTTAAATGCTTACCCTCCAGACAAAATTTGATTTAAGCAAAAATCTCCAATTTCTTTGGATAGCAAACTCCAATCACGCCTGACCATATCAAGCCCCTTGCGTTCAATGCTCTGCATAAAAAATGTCAAAATAACTTCTCCAGTTTTACAAGCAAAAACAACAAATCCATTTAGTCCCAAGCAAGTTTTGGTATGCTAGAGATGAAGCCCACAAGAATTCAAAAGAAAGTAAAAGGGAGAAAAGAATTTTCCAGTTTTACAGGATGGCATATAAAGTTACAACAACCACCTCACGTGAGCTGCCATCAAGTGCCACTTTAACAGCAGCATATTTCTTCTTCTTGAGAAGTAACATTCTTTTGTATATACCATCTAGATCAATCTCGAGACAACGGTACTTTTTGTTGACCTGCAAACACATCCTTGGTAAGTTACTTCAGTGTAAACATCTTACAGTTCATATTAAACACTGATCTTTCCAAACTGCAACATTAACATACGAGCCTGGCATTCCGAGTATTACCTCCTGAATGACCTTTCCTGCAATTGTTCTTGCCCTGGAGATGTCATCCAATCCAGTATATATCATAATGGAGTCTGTGTCACCGTAAATAACCTGTCCGATACAAGGAAAATAAATCCAATCAATTTGTTGATTAATAGTAACGGTGTAACATTTAATGTGCTGCACTTTCAGGAGACATCTTTGGACTTTAAATTATATAGATAACAGTGAGAATCATGGAATAAGCACAAAGATCAGTGTTTAGTACCATAGTACGGGCTTCCCCTACTGTAAACCCCTCAAAAAAAGCATAATGAGAGCAAGTATAAAACATTAATACTTCATTGATGTTTGGAACTTATACAAATAATAATTAGAACCATGGAATCAAAGAGCACTCAATATAATATTTCATCATTGTTTAGCTTCAGCAAGTGTAACAGTATCATGCCGGAATTCACACAAGGGGTGAGATATGCATTGTGATTAGTGATATCTGAATTCTAGCAGTGACATCTAAGAAGCTGTTCTATGTACTGTCCCATCAAAAGGACTTATTCAATCTTTCAGAATGTTTATTCACAACAGAAATCAATTAACTTATATCACAATTCTACATACCTCAAGGTTTAAATTATTCTGAACCAGATCAACAGTGTTCTGCAAAATCTCTCTTCCCTGTAAAGACATCAAAAGGGATATAAATTAAAAACGCAATACGCTACACTTTGCTAATTTTATATGAGAGAAGTTTGATCTCACTTGCAATGTAATAAGCTCAGCAAGTGGTTTTGCGTAAAATCTGGAATTGGAAAAGCCCAAGCAACCGTACATGCTGCAGAAGCATTTAAGAGTAAGCTCCTCAATCATACTGAATGAAGGCGACTGGCATACTTATCTTTTGTAATAGGCAGGCAGTTCTTACCTATTAGCAGTAAGCTTCAGTGCTTGCTGCTGAATATCAAACTGCTGTCTTTTAAGACCAGAAGCAGTCTTCAACCATGATTTAACCATTCGTCTCCTCTCCACCAAACTCCTCAGCAACTGAGCATTCAACCATGTGCAAACATAATATGAAACAGTGGGCAACCAAAGTATTTTCAATAAAAAACACAATGTCACATCATTAAGCAATTACCTCAGGTAAAACACCAGTAGCTTTTGAAGCTGGTAAGTTAGGGATATTGCCATCAGAAGAACGATCAACAGTCGTAAAGCAGATATTGTATTCCTTTGGGGAAAAAACAATAAACTCAATAGTGGATATAGAAGAATAAATTCATTATTGTTAATCTCAGATTGTATGTTTAGAATGGAACTAATTATAGAAGCTGTGAGGTTTGATCACTTACCTGAATTATTGAAGGATAAAGACTGTTGAAATCCAGAAGTAAAACATATTTGTCATAGAGGCCCTTCTTAGGCTCCAAAACCAGCCCACCAGCATATGAAGGTCCTTTTCTCGCTTTACCTTGTTCACCATGATGCGCCTCGTCATCAATGGAAGTATCAGCGGCCCCATCATCAACATTTGCACCCTCGGTATCAGCATTCATTTTCCGTTTTGTAGAGTTCAGCTCTCTGCTACGTGCAAATTTGTCCGGCACAATAAACTTTTTTGCATGGAATGCATGCAACAGTAGATATTCTACCCGCTGAGCTCTAGCACCCTGGAGACATTTCATGCAAGGTAATGTTAAGATTGTATTGCTATATATTAACTAGAAAATGTGTGGTAATAACAGTGTACCTGGAGTGTTTTCCCCCATAGATTACCACTAATGTTTGTCAGTTGGCGTGTAAGGGGAAGTACACTCAAATGAAACATGAGCTCCAAGGAAAGGCATGCGTCAGTCTCACCATATTCAACCTAGTTGAGTGTGACAATTTGACACTTCAGTTCATGGCTTCAATAGAAAAAGACTGTATTACAGCATGATGTTTAGTTTGAGTGAAACTGTACCAATTTGAGTAATTCTCCTGAAGACTGAAACATTGGAGGTATATCATGTGGAGAAATCTCCCTTCTGTCCTTTTTCAATTGGGTTTCTGCAAGTTGTGTCAAGGAATAACTCACCTGCATAGAACAAACAGATTTAATGCTGGATTTGGTAACTGATATTACACCGATGAATTGTGCAGCTATCGATATTGAATAATCCAAAAAATAAATACAGTCCGGGTTACCTCCTTCAGAAGGTCACGAGAACATAAATAGGTATCACAGAGGAGACGGCCAGCAATACAGGACATAATTCCTGGACTTGCACCAGAACCATAGAGTGTGTTTCCTTTGGTAAGCCTGGGCATCATTGACCGCCCGAGACGACCAATCTTGGACCACTTGTTGCTTGGCACTTTGCATGCCTAGCATAGAATGCAACCAGTCTTAAACAATTGAATCAAAATATATATAAAAAAATTGACAGAACATATGATGATTAAAGAAAACCTGAGCACGGTGTAGAAGGACATCTAGATCAAATCCCGAAATATTATGTCCCACAAGTACATCACAATCAAGTTTGCTTAGCTCTATCATCAAACGATTTAACAATGCCCGTTCACTGGAAACAGGGTAATATGATTAATCAATGCACTCCTTGATAGTTGAACTCAAAACGAGCAGGTAGTATGTACTAGGAAAGGCAATCCCACCTGCTTTCTAGTGCCAGAACATTGCTACCAGCCTTATGGTTCCTGTCAGATGCTTCCTTGTTGAATCCCATAGGGAATATACTACCTTCAAGCTTGCGTATAACAGTAAAATGGCTGAGCATTCCCCGCTTCTGCCAATCTTCAGGACGCATTGGGCTATCTATCTGAAAGCATACCAAAGAAGAGGTTTAGTTTGCCACCACATGTGGGTTTCCTTCTTCTGTTAAAATTGCAAAGAAGCATTATTGCACACAGGAATGAATAAAAACATTTTATCTGACAACTCTAGGCCAAGTATATAAAGCAAATGCTAGGAAAATATACATATATATCTCAGCACCAAATGAACAACATACCTTCACCCGGTGACAGCATATAACAGATGCTGACACAATCTCATGCACATTGTGTTTCTCATTGATGATAGTTTTAAGATTAACAGCTGCAACTACAACAGGAGGAACTTCTAGAGATGTGGTTGTCATCAAAACAGAAATATCCTTTGGACAATCAACTGTGACTTCAAATTTACACCAGCTGACCTGCAGTAATGTCAAAAGGGGCACCATCAATATCACACAATAAAATAGTACGAAAAGGTCTATCAAAAGATTTACCAAGTTGCTACAAAACAACACAGTAACAAGACTTACCCGCTGAGTAGATGCACATGTGACAAATTTGGAAATCGATAGCCATGAAGGCCCCTTGATCTTTCTTTTGATTAGAAACATTTCCAGAGCGCTGGAAAGGTACAAAGATCAACATCTATCAAGAGGAAATTTGGCATAAAAGACACATGGAACTATCAGGCATAGTTGCACCAGATAGCACAATTTTCATGGATCATACCTGTTGTTGGTCCCAAGCAACGCATGGAAATGTTCACCTCTGAGGTCTGCTGGTAGAGCAGGATCCTGATGCGCAAGACATCAGTAAGGCAATTATAAATTACAAAGGTAAGTTGAACACATGGACAATATGGTATACACGTTGTGAAATCAATAGCCAACAAAAAGAAGAAAATCTAGCCAAGAGCTGACAGGCAGATAAAGTAATGCTAAGGGAATCCTGTAGACAAAACATAAAGCTATTCAAAAGTAAACAAATATTATTCCTAGAGTAACCCTACTCTTCAAAATATCTCCATAATTGTAAAATGAGAGTGTGCATAATATTACATAATTAAGACAGTAAGGGCAAGGAACAATACACATTTAAAACTAATGACTGATGCTTTCTTTCAGAAAATTTACATTTGTTTGTTCTTAGGTTGCTTTCCTAGAAACATGACTTTCCTCACACTTCATGCCTGTTTGTATCTAGGAGAGCATGTCCCACAAAAAAAAAACAGCATTCAATTTCTTGAATCCACTTGCTAGCTGCTGCACTTTCACAATCTTTATTTTTGCTCGTTCAGATGAACACTATTAGAAGTTCCTAATTCTATTTTCCCCTGTTCCAAGAAGTGATCTAGAAGCTGTGCCATATAGCTATCACATTTTTGTATCTCTGGTAGTGCCATTGCCTTTAAATAGCAGTCAAACACGCAAACCACACTAAAATTTGTACAAACACAACACCAGGAACACCTTTGAAATTGTAAAGTTTATTCAAACAATGAATCAGCAAGAGACATACCTTGTATGGATAATTGATTTTCAGGACATATTGTTCCCCATTTGGTAAATCTGTTCTCTCAAAAGCATAGTTCCTCTATGGCATACAAAATGCAATACATTAGCTTAGGGTAGTTGAAAAATCAGAGACAATATCTGGATAGGATCCCTTTTTCTTCTTGAATACGCAGGAGCTGTGCATCTTTGTATTATTCCATTTATGCATACTAACCTTGACTGGAGTCATTACAAAATTTGACACATTGAGATCTGACAATTTGTCAGCTACTTCACTCTTCAATCCTGATGCCAACTCCTGATAACAGAAGATAAGCCACATTATTAAGTAGTGGTGATATGAAGAAAATCAAGTTAAGTTTCAACATAAACAATTGTTCTCACATGAAGAGTTGCTCGAAGTGATGGCAAATAATCCGCACTTGTAGAATTCCTTTCTATCATGGATATGGAATCTCTTGGGAATACTGAACTATTAGGAATAGCATATATGCATCGTTGCATGTTTTTTACAATGACACAGCAACTATGAAACTGCTTGCTGACTTCAACCTACAAAACAGAAGCAGCTTGTCAGAAAAGAAAAGCAGATGAATTGTTGTGAAGATAGTTATTTTCACAATAAGTATACAGCAGATCTGATTTGAGATCATAGGTCGGAGCCATACTGGGTTTTCTTTAAGAACATTGACTAGTAACTAGTTGCTGACAACAATTGTCATTGCAATGATACGGATTTCAGAACTATCGCAGCAGTGATCCTACACAGTTGAACAATTGCTTACACCAGCCTTTTGAGTGTTTAATTAATTACTGATACAGAAAACATATAGCAAACACCAGTGACTAAAACAATAACTTAGAGGTTATTCATTAGAACTTTGAACTTAGAATTTGAGTGACAGGGTGCTGTTTACCTTCCCAAACAAGTAGATTGTGCCTGAATTAGCACCAAATGGTTCCTCGTATGCATCCAGTATGTAGAATGGCAGTGCACCATCTTTGAGCTCGAACTCTGAGCTTTCATTCACATCGGCGTTACAGTCAGCAGCCACCCCTCCCTCACCTCCTCCGTTACCCCCATCACTGCATATCTTCATCCACCCTGCTGTTGCACTCGTCACAACTCCATTTTTGTTCTCCTCAGTCTTAATCTTTGCATTGAGGCGGTGCACCCTCTCTATCTTCATTTCCCCATTTGCCTCCTGCTTTAGTTCCTCAGCACTCTTATTCTCAGTCAACAATTCAGCACCAGAACCTGGAAATCCTTCCAATTCGGGTTCCATCTCGGCATCCGGCTTCAGTTCTACGGGCATATCATTTGCAGGGTCCAAAATCCCATTAGTTTCGAACCCGTTGTCCGAACTGGCCAACATTTCAGCACCTAGAACTGTCTCTTGGGACTTGATGTGGACAACTGGTGGGGGAGGAGGCTGGTGTGCACATACCCTACTGACGCGGCGGCGCCTCTCCTCACGGTCATTCTCGTCCGGCGCGAATTCGGCGATGACGTCGTCCACGATGCTTTCAGCGGCAACAGACGAGCACTTCGAGCGATCGCTGCCGGGCTTCTTAAACACGGCGGAGGTGAACATAGAGGAGAGCCGTTGCTTGCCCATCATTGCGGCAGCGGCGGAGAGAGATGCCGCCGCGGCGGATTGCTGGGGCGGGCGCTTAGATTGGGGAGGGCGTGGTTGCTTCCGCTTGCGGTGGGTGCCGTCCTCGCCGTCGGATCCCTCGTCCGAGGAAGACGGGAGCGCGCGGTGGGACCAGTCCTCCTCGCGCCCGTCCTCGACGTATCCGAGCCCGTCGTCGTCGACGATGAAGGCTCCCGCGTCCTTGCGGCGGCGGGCGACGAGCGCGGCGTACTCCTCCTCTGCGACGGTGTCGTAGATCGGGGCGTCCATCTTCACCTGCACAGCGGCGGCCGCACGGGCGCCGCCCTCGCGGATGGCCCGAAGGCGCTCGAGCGCGGCGGAGCGCGCCGCCGCCTCGGAGCCACGGGTGCGCGTGCGGCGGCCGGAGCCGGCGGCGTCGGCGGATGGGTCCTCCATGACGACTCACTCTTTTCTCTGTCTCTCTCCTCTGATACGCACAGATTCACGGCAGAGCGCGAGATCTTATGGAAATTGGGAATGCGCGAGTGGCTTTGGCGGGAAGGTGTTCGAGCATTTGGCGCGCAGAGTAGGTGAGAGCGTGTCTAGGGTTTCGTCTGGACCAGGGTCCAGGTGCGGGGAGTGGAGAAGAAGGCGGCCGATTTCCATGGGCCCCCGTGAGATAGTCTTTATCGGCCTACATAGCCCAAATGTGCTGGGCTGCAGGAGAAGGCCTTGTTGTTGTTGTGTGTGTGACGACATGTTGATGTAACATAATTTGCGTCTCAGTTTTGCTGTACCTGAGGATGCATTGCAGCACATAAACATGTCGGACACAAACATCGTACTCGTACATCCCACCTATGAACACGACCTTTGCCTCAACAAAAAAAAAATGAACACGACCTGACATCTAGCATTGCAGCTGCCATGTGCGATCGCGTATAAAAGGACTGATCCATATATAGTGAAAACACCACAACGATCGCATTTTGAAATTGCAGTGACCATTCACTGCCCTTCACCATGGCAAGAACGGAAGGTGCATTGCACGTACGTCTGACACTACCCACCCGTCAGCTCATTGCCTCGCCCCATCGGAAGTCATTCATCGTTCAAGCCGATCACTGACGCCGGCTTCGGGAACTTCACGGGCTCGCTGGCCTTGTCTTGCCGGGCTTGTGGCGAAGGCACTATTCATGTTCAGTCCGGAGGCACAGGCAACATTCTCGTCAGTCCTGACGCACTTTGTCCCGGGAAACACCGACGGACGATGGCATACACGGCCTATCGGTTAACACGATGTGACATCTGGCATTGCGGCATCTGTAATGCCGAGGTCAAGCCAATGTTAAAAAGACGAAGCGGTCATGTAAATGGCCATATGAATGTATTACGGAGTACTAGTGTAGTACAGTACATAGAGAACGTCACACTATCGCGCATTTTGAGATTGAAGAGATCGAGCCTTTGCTACCCGTCACCATGGCACGTGGTACCTTGCACGCACGTTCGCCATTGCTTCAACTACTCGTCAGCTCATGCATCCTCCTCCTCGGCTTTTCCCTCGCTCCGGCGGCCGCGAACACCGGGCGAAAGTCGTACATCGTCCATATGGACAAATCCGCCATGCCCTCGCACCATTCCAACCACCGGGAGTGGCACTCCGCCATCATCGCGTCCGTGAAAGACACCTTGACAGAAGACCGGACCGAGCCGCAGCTCATGTACAGTTACGACGACGCGGTCCACGGCTTCGCGGCGACCCTCTCCGCCTCGGAGCTCAGCGCGCTCGGAGGCACGCCGGGCTTCGTCTCCGCCTACCCGGATCACCAATCCACGTCACGCCACGACACGACGCATTCCATGGAGTTCCTACATCTCAACCCGGTGAATGGACTGTGGCCGGCGACCAATTTCGGCGAGGGCGTCATCATCGGCGTGATCGACACCGGAGTGTGGCCCGAGAGCGCGAGCTTCAACGACGAGGGCATGCCGCCCGTGCCGTCGCGCTGGCGCGGCACGTGCGAGCCGGGCGCGGCGTTCACCCCATCCATGTGCAACCGCAAGCTCATTGGAGCACGCTATTTCAACAAGGGCCTGGTCGCCGCGAACCCAGGTATCAACATCTCCATGAACTCGACGCGCGACACGGAGGGCCACGGCACGCACACCTCGTCGACAGCCGGAGGAAGCCCCGTCCCGGGCGCGTCCTTCTTCGGGTACGGATTCGGCACGGCTCGCGGCGCCGCGCCACGCGCCCACGTCGCGATGTACAAGGTGCTGTGGCCCGAGGCCGATGGCCGGTACGCGTCCGACGTGCTGGCCGGCATGGACGCGGCCATCGCGGACGGCGTCAATATCATCTCCATCTCCAGTGGATTCGACGGCGTGCCTCTGTACGAGGACCCCGTGGCGATTGCCGCGTTCGCGGCCATGGAGCGCGGAATACTCGTGTCGGCCTCGGCGGGAAACAACGGCCCACGGCTCGGCACCCTGCACAACGGAATTCCGTGGTTGCTCACCGTCGCGGCCGGCACGGTGGACAGGCAGATGTTTGCGGGCACCGTCTATTACAACAATATGAGCGGAAGCATCGTGGGTATCACTACGTACCCGGAAAATGCTTGGATAGTAGACACGAAGCTGGTCTACGACGAGGCTGTCTCAGCGTGCGATTCAAAAGAGGCATTTGCAAACCTGACAACCACCATAGTCGTGTGCCGCAACACGGGAGATCTGATCAATCAGATCAACACGATGGCAGAGGCTGGCGTCTCTGCGGCCATCTTCATGGCAGAGACCGACGAAGATTTAGATGGCACCATACCATTTCCGGCTGTTGTTATCAGCCCAAAAGACGCGCCGAAGCTGTTGAGCTACATCAACTCCAGCACGCTCCCAACGGGCACCCTCAAGTTTCAGCAGACGATCCTCGGCACCCGGCCGGCGCCCGTAGTCACCTCTTACAGCTCCCGAGGACCCTCACAGAGCTACGCTGGTGTACTCAAGCCGGACATTTTGGCACCAGGAGACCGCATCCTTGCGTCAGTGCCGCCAGTGCAACCGCACGGGCTGATAGGTCAGACACGTCTTGGCAGCAACTTTGCCATCGAGTCCGGGACATCCATGGCGTGCCCGCACGCCAGCGGCGTCGCGGCCCTGCTTCGCGCGGCGCACCCGAACTGGACCCCTGCAATGATCAAGTCGGCGATGATGACTACAGCAACCGACATGGACAACACGTTCCAACCCATCACGGACGCTAGCTCCATGAACGCTACTGCGGCAAGCCCGCTGGCCATGGGCTCTGGCCACGTCAATCCCAACGCAGCAATGAACCCGGGGCTAGTGTACAATGCCGGGCCAGAGGACTTCGTCTCCCTCCTCTGTGCGGCAAACTACACAAGCACACAGATTATGGCGATCACAAGATCATCAACGGCATACAACTGTTCCTTCTCCTCCAACGATGTGAACTACCCGTCCTTCATCGCGATCTTCGACGCTAACGCCACCAGCGGCGATATGCGGTTCAGCAGGACGGTGACCAACGTCGGGAATAGCTCCACGGTTTACCACGCTTCCTGGGTGTCGCCAAGCAATGTCGAGGTTACCGTGTCACCAGGAACACTAGTGTTCGACACGGTGGGGCAGACGACAACGTTCGAGGTGGACATCAAGCTCATTGCGCCAACGAACGGCAAGCCATCTTTTGGGGCCATAGTTTGGAGCGATGTGATTGACAAGTATCGCGTGAGGACTCCTTACGTTGTTTTGTGATAATCCCCTTGTAAGGGTTCATGGAAGAAAATAATCAATATTTTTTTATCGTTTTTCTTGCCCTCATATGATAAGCTACTATCCCTACCTCTAGTATGTATAATTTTAGGACTTTTTAATGATGATATTAATTGTACATAAGCCATATTTATAGAAGCAGAGTTAGAATCGAACTATAGGATCAGCCACTACCCTTGCTGCTAGGTATAATCTGGTACTACTTTATGATGATATTAATTGTAGATAAGCTATATTTAGGAATAGCATTAGAATCATGCCAAATGACATAAGCCATTATCCTTTGATGCCATGTATAATTCTAACACTACTTAATAATGTTAATTTTAAATGTTCTATATAAACAAGATGTAACCAGAGTAGACACTCATCTTGCTCCCTAATCACATTTTACAAACAGTCCAAAACAACTTGACCATCACAATGACGAGGTGCATCAAGCACATCGAAGGAGTTTGGCTGCTTGCCTTGGTTCTTATGATGTTTCCTGCGCTTATAGTTGGTAATAGTTTGAATCAAAAATATGTTGTTGAAGGATTTGTGTTTTCTTGAGAGAGAAAATTCAGAGGAAAAATACAGTACTATCTTTAATATGTTTCAAGTGCGGGCACGTTTTAAGTATTGCTTTTGTGTTATTACATTTGAAAAGATACATGTGTCTCTTGTGATCAATAGGTCGAAGCACAAACCACACTACGAGTGAGGCGATGACAGGGGCAAGTAGGCACATTGATGATGATGTTAGCAAAAACTATAAGAATTGTTTTCCATCCCCTCCCCTCCAGAAAAACCTAAGTTCTTTTGTTGTAGACCGATAGATCTCTGCCTTCCTTCATTGGAGGAATGCCATGCTGAATGCGGTTATGGTAAACATTTACAGGCAATCAACTAGTTGGTTCATGTTGATCAATTAACATTATTGCTTCATATCTCTCTTAATCGTAGAGAGCATGATCAGCATGTACTGATCTACTAAAGAAATAAAAGGGTTCTTGGATCTCACTACATGTTGTTCTCATGAATGCATGACACTCATTGATGTTTTTGTATATATTTCAAGCATATGATGGATCACGAATGAGTAGGGTCCAAATAAGAGGGGGGGGGGGGTAGCATACTCTCACATCCGAGTAGATTACTCAACAAAGCGACAACAACTTGACCATGAAAAATCATTGTATAACCTCAGCTTGGACACGAGTCAACATTTAGGGTTGCATTAATGTTTAGGCATCATCACCTATGCGGGCAAGTCTGCCACACACCACCTCAATTTGACTAGTGGCGACCAACATGGGTGATGGTACGCCACCACGGTTGCGACTATATGAAAGAAACTTCAACGGACGCTAAAGATGACTCAAAAGATTGTGATTGGCGACCAACACGAAATGAGTCTTTTGGTAGGTTGCCAGTTAGTTTCATGTGAGCTTTGTTAGACTTTGGTGTGATCTTTGCCTTTTTTATGAGCTTTGTCAGGCTTTGGTATGTAGGTACCAACCAATCCAGCTCAAGTACCGAACGAATAGCCCGCATAGTCTAGGGTGTTTCAGTCACATTCTCTTCTTATGGTGTGCATGCTTTACTACCCGACGCATGCACGAGATGACCACAACCACCGCAATGGACAACACGTTCTAACCCATCACGGACGCAAGCTCCATGAACGCCACCGTGGCAAGCCCATTGGCCATGGGCTCGGCCATGTCAACCCCAACGTAACGATGAACCTAGGGCTGGTGTATGATGTCGGGCCAAAGGACTTCGTTTCCCTCCTCTGCGCGTCAAACTACACAAGCATGCAGATCATGGTGATCACAAGATCGTCAAGGACGTACAAATGCTCCTTCTCCTCCAACAATATAACTACCTATCCTTCATCACGATCTTTGACGCCAACACCACCACCAGTGATATGCGGTTCTACAGGACATTGATCAACATCTTGATGGCTCCGCAGTTTACCACGCTTTCGGGTGTCAGCCAAGCAATGTCGAGGTTATCGTGCCGCCAGGAACACTAGAGTTCAACACGGTGGGGCAGATGGCAACGTTCGAGATGGACATTAAACTCACTACGCCAACAAAGGACATGGCAACTTTTGGGCCATAGTTTGGAGCATGTGATTGACAAGTATCATGTGAGGACTCCTTACGTTCTTTTGTGATGATCGCATTGTAGTAAGGGCTTATAGAAGAAAATATTCAGTAATTTATTATTGTTTTTCTTGCCCTTATATGTCAACTAGCAAAAATCTTTTGCATTCCAACGGTTTTTTAAAGTTAATTACTATATAATTTTAGACATCTATATGCATGTATTTTTTTTAAAAGTATAAATGACTTATGTTTCACTTCATACGTTCATATGAACCAACTATTGTTTTTTGATGTATATTCAAAAGATAAATATTTGTTTTCTTAGGAATCTTCCGTAACTATAGCGATATAAGTATAGGTGTGCTCGAGCATTAGTACGAGAGTTAAAAATAGAAACATTCACAAGATGCCAAGATTAGTAGTTAGACTCATTTAAGCTAATAATAAGAGGATGATGTATGGCATGTTGAATTGGATCCATTGTCAATTGCACCAGTTTGTTCCATATTTTATAAGCTCAACATTTTTTTCTGCAAAGGATGTAATAACTCCGGTAGAAAGTTGACTGTCGGAGATAGGGTGACAATAAAGCTTGTGACTCGCTAGCGCCCTCGACTCGAAGATGAACTCGACTCGGCTCGTTCCAAATTTAGAACGAGCTGAGCTAGTTTTTTACTCCCTCCATTTCCTTTTACTTGTCGCTCCGGAGGATTGCACCTAAAACAAGAAGGGGATAACAAAGTCACTGGTATCCCTAATAAATGGATCCAATCCACTTACAAAAGGCAGTAGGCCCGCACATGCCTTCAGGCCAGCAGTACAAGAGTTAATGCCATGCACCCACGCATCCATTACAGAACTGAACTACACGACCAAAAACAATTTGCTTTGCCGAGGCAAATTACACACGAAATTCAAAAGTTGAATCCAGCACCACAAAATCACCCCATCTGTATAAGAAGGCTGCACACGCCCTTCCCTCATTTTCTCATTCTCTCGACCTCCTCATCTCCCGTTCTCGTGGCCCCCATGGCTCTTGATCTCAATAATCCACCACCAGCAGAAGATGGTCCTGCCGAAGATGGTCCTGCCATTGGCGTTGTAGATGAAGCAGGAGGTGTACATGGAGCTGATGGTGGTCCTGTCCTTGGTGCTGTAGGAGCAACAATCGGAGTTCCTGTCTTTGACTTGAACATGGAGCCTGAGCTAGAGCTGCAACATGGAGAGAACTTTGGATTAGGTAACCAATTTGTTGTTGTAGTTAAACTTTTATTTGTGCCAGAAAGAAGAAATACTTTGGAAATCATGAAGAAATACTAAAATAATTGCAATAACTACTTTTTGCCATGCGACATCCTAAAATATTTGCAGAAGCTAACCAAGCTGGAGGAAATGTGTTTGTGAGCAATGCCCAACGTGACGCCGTATACAAAGCTTTGCTTGAATCATCCAACAATGGGAAGTTGAGAAAGAACAACACAAGAACTGTCTCCACTTCACTTGGAGTGAGTCTAAGGACAGCGCAACGCATTTGGCATGATGAACAATTGCAGAAAGCACAGGGAATAGATGTTGATGTTTCTCACAAGAAGACCGGTCGGGTTGGTCGTAAGAAGATTGAAATTGATTTTTCCAGAGTGCCTTCAATTGCTTTGCGTAAGAGAACAACTCTAAGATCACTAGCCAGCAAGGTAAGAAGATTGAAACTGATTTTTCCGGAGTGCCTTCAATTGCTTTGCGTAAGAGGACAACTCTAAGATCACTAGCCAGCGAGTTGCATGTTAGTGTCACCACCTTGCATAGGAGGTTCAAGTTAGGCGCCTTGCGTCGTCATTCGAACTCATTGAAGCCTTGTCTCAAGGATGAAAATAAAAAGGCTCGCCTACGTTTCGTCTCGTCCATGCTCGAGGAGAATACAATCAATACAGATCCTAAATTTAGTGACATGCATAACATAATTCATATTGACGAGAAGTGGTGGTACATGACAAAGAAACCTGAAGAGGAGGATCCACACCGTACAATTTAGAACAAGAACAACATAGGCAACATGATGTTCATAGGCGTGGTGGGAAAGCCAAAGCATGATGCTCATGGAAACGAAACATTTTTAGGAAAAATTGGTATTTTTGCATTTGTGAAAGAGGTAAACTAGTTGTGGCAGTACATGTCAGTATTAATTCTTTCCCAATGTTGTGTGCAAGTACTAACTATCAATTAACAGGAACCAGCAGCAAGGAGCAGTAGGAACCGGCCAAGAGGGACCTTGATAAAGAAATCTGTTATTGTTAACAGAGAGGTGGTGAAAGATTATTTGATCAATAAGGTACTGCCTGCTATAGCTAGCAGAGGTATGGCCAGAGGAGCATGCTGGAGAGACCATATACATTCAGCAAGATAACGCAAGA
>JAUNZO010000072.1:0-79165 GCA_031894775.1 Chloris gayana | reverse complement strand
TGTTGACGGTCGTTACGGACCAATTTCGACCAGTCAATTAGTCAAATAAATGAGAAGGACTAGGCATGTCTTACACGCATTTTACTTAGAAATAACCTAGTTCCACTTGTACCTCTAGATTTTTAGTGTGCGGGTGGATAATGATGAATTCCGGGCCCGAGGCGACAAATCAACACTTTTACAAAACTTCCATTTCGCCGCGGGAATCAACTCCAAGATAAAAGGCCAATGACCACGAAATCCAACACAAAGAAGGCCACAAGCAAGCGGAACAAAGACCAACATCCGGTGGGGGAGCCAGCTGCCAAAGCCCGGCCCGGGAGGGGCCGGGACCGGTTCGGCCGAACCCACCGGGGTGGTTCGGCCGAACCGGTGCGGTGGCCCCCCAGCCCACTTTTCTCCGGCGGTTTGCCCACCGCCTGCGGAGGTCGGTTCCACGCGCATTAAATGCCACCAGACCTACGAAACCGCCTCCGGGAGCCGACCTTTCAAGCCTATATAAGGAGGGGTACCCCCCTCCTTAACACACACACAACAACACAAGGATCATTCTCTCCTCACACTAGAAGTTTAGAGGCTTTCTAGGTAGTGCTAGGCTTAGTAGTGGGCTGCCTCATTGCTCCCAAGGTCTTGTGGAGAATTGGGTATAGCTCTTGTATCCTCTCTTTGTAAGACTTGATCTTTTATATATGGAATACTTTCGTTTATATCCTTGTCATGAGCTTGACGAGTAGTCATGATCTTGCTTGATCGTTCATCGTTCGTTCATATGAGTTCATCGTTCGTTCTTCGTTCTTCATTAATAGAAGATGAACACATATCGAATGTTCTTCGTTCGTTCATACTTGATCATCGATTACTCTTGATCTTACTTGGTTGATTGCCGTTCGTCGCTCATTCTTGAGCGGCGAACGCCTTTACATGACTTAGTGCTAGCTTTGATCCTTTCGTCGGCTTATGCTAGTTAGACTAGTGTTCTTATGAATAGGCTTCGGGTTCATCGTCCCGCAAGGTGCTCTAGATTTACCACCATGTCGATCCAGTAGGATTGGGGTGCCTCGAGGGATCTAGAGTTGTGGTTAGTGACGCCGGCATGGTCTTTGGGGTTATCTACCCACCTTTGAATGTGCTTCGTGTCCCACGGTTTGTAGAGGTAGGTGACAAGAAGTGACAGCCTTGTCATCCAAAGTAATCCTCCACGTTCGGGCATGGCATAGGAGTCTAAAAGGCCGGAGTCGCGAGGCGGACCTCGCGTAAGACGGATCTCCCGATGATGCCTAGGCATTAGACGCTTGCTTGCGCTTGCATGATCTTGGATGTTAGGTAGAAGGCTGCGCACTCATATGAATGTTGTATCATTAGGAGTAGTGGTGCTGCTAGTCTAGTTTAGCTTTATCTAGGATTGCCTCTATCCCTTTTATTAGAGAATGCATTGCCTTGGTGTGTGTCACACTATCCTCAATTTATTGCTCCTAACCCCTGCATTGGAATGTGATTACTTCATCACTCTTTTGTAACACCATGAGCATAAGTACTCTTATCAACCATGTCTTCCTTTGGGAAAATATAAATACGATACCCTTGAATACTCTCGGGTGAAATGCTACAACGGGTTATCCGTCACGCTTGCGGATATTCATGACCCACCTTATAATACATATCTAGTACTTGTCTTGGATGTGGATTATTTGGTTAAATAGTGCAAGTGACTTAAACCCTTGGCTCTCCCGCGGTCACGTGTTTCTTTCCGCGTGACCTTAAGAGATGCCAACAAGCATTTACGGCGCCGTTGCAGGGAAGACATTGGTTAATAAGAATACAATGAATGTTCATGATTACACTTGATGATGATTTAATCATTACCTTTGCGAGCTAACCTTGATCTGTTTTCTCTTCAATGTGAAAACGAGGATAGTGCATGCGTGGATTCAACTTGCCGAAAAACTTCGTTGATAATCCCGGAGTCTCTTGCGAGAAAGACTCGACCTCGCGTCGTTGTCTCTCCTCAAGAACCCACGACAAGCGAGCCCGCATCTTCCGCACCATCAACCTCAACACTCATGGCTGAAAGGACCCTTCGTGACTACTCTGCGCCCTCCGTCGCCAATGTGCCCATTGGGCCCAACGTCGACGGCGGTGCCGCGAGGACTTGACATCAAGTCCAGCCTCATCACTATGGTGCAAGCCATTCCCTTTTGTGGAAAGGCCTCAGAGGACGCCAACTCTCATCTCCAACGGTTCCTGGAGATATGCAACACATCGGCCACGGCGGAGTCAACCAAGATGCTATCGGACTTCGCTGTTTCCCCTATCCCTCCTTGGGAAGGCGAAACGGTGGTTTTATGCCAATCGTGCAAGCATTGACACTTGGGACAAATGTTCCACGGCGTTCCTCGCCAAGTTTTTCCCGATGGGTAAAACCAATGCCCTTCGTGGAAGAATTGCAAGTTTCCGACAAGCGACAAATGAATCCATGCCCGAGGCATGGGAAAGGCTTCAAGAATACATTACGGCCTGCCCTCACCATGGGATGGAGGAATGGCTCATTCTTCAACACTTCTACAACGGGTTGACACCAACAACCCGTGGACATATGGATGCCGCTGCTTGGAGGAGCCTTCTTCTCCAAAACCGTTGCCCAAGCAAAAGAACTCATAGAGAAGATGGTCTCCAATCAAGGGTGGAGCGATGATCGACTCCAAACACGCTCAAGAGGCGTACACCCTGTCAAGGAGGTGGACATGCTTTGTCCGCCAAGGTTGACCTCCTCATAAAACGCTTGGATGAACACAACGCAAATGGTGGTGTTCATGCATTGGACTCACACATGACGTGTGAGGAATGCGGGAACAACTGGCCACATGGGGAAGGATTGCCCCCATACCCATGAAGAAGCATTCTACATGAACAACAACAACGGGTATCGTCCAAACGGAGGACAAGGGTACAACCAAAACCGACCATCATATCAAGGAGGTAACAATTTTTACGGCTTTAACAATAATCAGCCTTCCTTGAAAGATTTGGTTTATGGCCAAGCTAAAATCAACGAATCTATCAACAAAAAGCTTGCTGCCAACGACAAAGTCTTAGAAAACATAAGCTGCACAAATAGAAGGTTTCTCCTCTGCTTTCAAAAATCAGGTGAGCTTTAATAAAATGATTGAAACCCAAGTTGCTCGGCTAGCTGCTCTTATTCCTGGTTCTAATGCAGGGAAGATCCGGGGCAACCCGAGTCTTCTTTGGAAAATGTTAATGCGGTTACCACGAGGGAGGAAAATCCACTCGGGATCCGCCATATCCTAACCATGCAGCAAAGAAGAACGAGGAACGAACCGGAGGAGGAAAGCCCTTCTACTACCAAAGAAAAAGAAGAAGAACCGAAGCCAAGTGACGGGAAGAATGGAATTGAATTTCAAGACACAAGCTTCTTGCCATTCCCTCACGAAACGAGGAAGCCAAAGGAGGATGAACAATTTGCTCGATTCGTCGAGACCATCAGAAGGATTCATGTCAACGTGCCATTGTTGGACATGGTGCGAGGTGCCCACATATGCACGTTACCTTAAAGACATCCTCAACAACAAGAGACCATTACCCAACGAGGAAATGGTCAAGCTCACTGAAGGAGTGTAGCGCAGCTATACTCAATCGGCTTCGAGAAAAGAAGAAGGACCCTGGCTGCCCCACAATATCATGTTCCATTGGGGCACACCACTTCGACCAAGCCTTATGTGATCTTGGGGCAAGCGTCGGCGTGATGCCCAAAGAAGTCTTTGATCGTTTGAGCTACACAACCTTGACTCCTACACCAATGAGGTTGCAATTGGCGGACTCTTCGGTCCGCTACCCCGCGGGAATAGCCGAAGACGTGCCGGTAAAAATTCGAGGCAACTTCATGCCGGTGGACTTTGTGGTGCTTGAGATGGATATTGACAAGAACACGCCCCTCATTTTGGGACGTCCCTTCCTCGGTACATAAACGCCCAAATTGATGTTGGGAATGGAGAAATCCGATTCCACATCAATGGGAAGGAGGAAAAGTTTGAGTTTCAACCAAGAAAAGAACAATGCTCAATGATCAAGATCAAGTATGGGCCAAATCCCTCAAACATCCGTGAAGTTGAAGTGACGCCAAGAAAGACGGATAGTCTCATCGCCTTTTGGAAGCAACTTGACAAAATTGAGAATCCGTCATGGTACCAACCCAAGAAGCACGCAACGGCAAGGCCGGGATTATGGGCCAAGAAGCCGGTCCTTCAAGACACAAAGCCACCTACATCAACAAAGACCAACCAAGTGTGGCAAGTGAAGAAGGTGCAGCCATCTTCATCCTCCTCTCCGGGGAAAGGGCACTGCACCACAAGGATGAAAAGAAATGGAGAAGTCCTCGCTCGCCGGACTTAAAATGGCGAAGCCCTGGCCGACGAGGATAAATCGGCATTATCTTTCGATTTCTTTTTGATTTTGTTTTCCACCACATGCATTTAAAAAAAAAAAAAATAATAATAATAATAAAAACCTCCCTGCATACTCTATTTTATCACAAGAAAATTTTCATTTCATTTATTTGGATTTTCCGCTGAGCATATTCGATTTTTTTTCACTCGCCATGCATATAAAATTTGAAAACCAAAATCCTTTTACGTCCAAATTTTCCTACTTTTGTTTGAAACTTTTGGACAACCCTTGTATCCTTATACAAAACCCAAAAACAATTTTGCATGTTGGAATTTTCTCCAACACTTTTTCTCGAGATTTGATTTTTCGAATAAAGTTGAATTTGAGGCAACTTTCTTTGGATTTCTTATTGAGCAAATATTTACGAGGAATATACGGACGTAGCAACCATGGTCAATGATCATTTGGCCGTTGGGGGCTATGGGCCAAAAGGGGAGCAAGAGGGACCCACGAGCAGGCCGGCCGAACCCACCTCCTTGGTTCGGCCGAGCTGCTATGACCGTTGCTCGGTCTGTCTTTTTTCCCAACGGTCATATGCCCCTTCTAACGTTCAAAAACGGCTACTTCGTGAGCTATAAGTAGAGGTGGCCGGGCCGAGAACTCTCTCCCCCTCTCACACTATCATTTCCACTCCTCACTCACTTCATTCTCATTGCTCTCAAGTTTTCCATTGCCCTCACTTGCTCATTGCCTAAAAGTTCTGCAGAAATCTTTTGTTCTTGGTGTGCTTTCTAGTTTTTGGTTTGATTTGTTTTTGTTTGGTTTTCTCGAGTTGCGATTTCTTGCTCACATGAACAACCGACGGTGTCGCCAATTTGATTTTCCCTCACATAACCCGTTCGGAGTTGTTGTTCTTGTGTTCTTGCTCTCTTTGTGTGCAGCCATGACCGGTGCCAAGAAGCTGTTCGGGTCGATCAAGAGGTCCTTGAGCTCACGCTCAAGTTCAAGCTCTTCACGTCGAAGCACCCGCGCACGCCCCGTAGTCGAGTCACCGCCAAGTTCACCACCACAAGTCGAGGAAGAAGGGCAAGAGGGCAACATCGAGCATCGTCTCCTCACCGACTCCGACCTCGACTTAGTGGGCGAGTACGAGACGCACACCTACACGCTTCTCCAACACCGTCTCTTTGCTCCTACGCGAGCATTTGACACGGAGCTGCTGCACAAAATAGGTATGGATGCTGAATTTGCTCAAGTATTTAAAGCCTTAGGGTGGACAGATTTTGCTAGTGTAGATGAGCCGGGTTCCCGCTTGCTTGCACTTCAGTTTTTATGCACCCTACGAACGGTAGATGAAGGAATTTCTTTTCGGTTTTCCGTGAATCCTACCGTTTGACTTGGAAAGAACTTAGCACTCTTCTTGGCTTTAATACTCGCTGCAATACCGACTTGGATGGTGCCCTTCCTCGGTTTTCAAAGCATGCTTTTTGGGAGAGGATTACGGGTCTTCCTAGTTGCGTGCGACCTAGAGCTAATCACATCCATCATCCTACCTTGCGTTTTATGCACATGTGGATTGCTATCACTCTTTTTCCAAGGAGTGATATTCGGGTGTGCTTGCGAGGATGAGCTAAAAATTCTTTTTGCTGCGGTTGATAAGATTAAGATTGCTCCAGTGAAAGCCATGATTCGCCAATGGATAGAAAATCTTGGGACGATAGGACCAATTGAATGTACCTCTTTAGTGACACGAATTGCCATGCGGGTGGGAGCTTTACATGATGCTAATGTTGAATACCTTGCTACACCTCGCTCTCTTATAAATAAAGATTATCTTATTCATGGTCACTCTCTTAAGAATGGTCCGAACGATTCCCTCATATATTATTTTGTGGGATATACAAACGAGTTTCGGTTACCTAACCCGGACCTTCGTTTGTATACTCTCAAAAATCTAACCATTGAGCTCCAAGAAGCGGAGCGGTCTCGCAGGAGTGTATCTTCTCGCAGGGGCGCACGGATCGGAACAGCCATCTACCTCCGAGATGCCCACACCGCAGCCCACGGCTCATGGCGGGCCGGGGTACAGCCACCCGGGCTTTCTCCCGGTGGGTACCCAGCCCCGCCACCTCACATGGCCGGGGGATCGGCGTGGCAAACTCCGGGATATGGCCCGGGGCTGTTTTCTCCACAACAACAATGGGAGGAACACTCCACCGACTCCGGATCAGCCCAAGGCTACAACTTTGAGCAGGAGATGAACAACCTCTCCTCACAAATGGGAAGACTCCAAACCACGGCGGAAGACACCGAGTATGCGCTCAACCAACACATCTTGCAAACTCGTCAATGGCAAGAGCGCACCGACACCCAGCTCACCGCCCTCACCAACATGACGGAGCAACAACGAGCCGATCTTTTGGCTTACTTCCGTCACATGGGGTTCATTCCACCAAACCCATGAGCAAGAACAAGCTTGGGGGGGCAGCACCCCTCGCTAAGGTATCATGTATCGCAACTTGTATCCTTTATTGTCTCCTGTTTTTGCTTGTTCTTGCCTCTCATATGAAAAACAAAATAAAAATGATAAAACTAAAAAGAACAAAAAGAAGTAGCTTAGTTTCCTTTTATGCGCTGCAAGTATGTTGCTAGTCTTTCTATGTTGAGATGATGAATAGTTGCTCTGTTTTATTTCTCTCATGTGCCTAGTTTATAATTTAGAACTCTCCTAGTTTTGAGTTTGTTGGCTGGCAAAACTTGCTTAGAACCTGAAACTTGTGGGCTGCACATGCTTGAGCTGCACCTAAGTTGTTGTGAGATGATGATATGGTAAAAAGAGCTGCTATGATCTTGTCCTAAGTTGAACTTGAAATCTCCGGAATTTTGTTCCCAAAAATTGCGAAATCTATAAGTTCCCAAGTGATGATAAATTCCTACCAAAGCCATATGCAAATTTCCTTTGAAAACCTTACTCATTTGCTACTTGTTACTTCATTGAGCTTTATCAAAATTGTGTGACCCTAGTGAGATGCTTTTCATACTCTCATGATCAAGATCACGTACACATTCCACCTCATATGCTACACTTCTACACCGGAAGTTAGCAACATGTCATGCCATCCACCAAAATAAAGACACTCCTCACATTTTATCACCTCTCTTAAAATATCAAAAGAAGGCATGGCTATGCAAAAGAAAAAAGAAAATAAGGCTCACAAAAGATGAGCATGAGAAAAAGAAAAAAAAAAAAAAAAGCTGCTCTCATTTCGAGCATGGAAAAAGAAAGAAGAAAAGATAGCCATGCCCAAAATCCAAAATAAAAAGAGGTGAAACAAAAAGAGGAGTAGTCACATACACCACCACCATCATTTTCACACTTGCACATCTTGATCTACGATTGTATGACTTGCTATCTCCATGGATCCACTCTTTTGGTTTTGCAAAATATGAATGCAAGTATGCCTCATTTCATATCCTACCTTGAGCTCCACAAAAGCCTATTAGATGTAGGATGAGGCAATACACATGCCTTGGTGAGGAATACAAACACCACTAGAGCGATTCGAGAGTATCACTTGTGGAACGTGGTTTTACTTGAAAAAAATCCTTTGAAAACTTCGGAGAATAAAAAGCAAGACAAGGGAAGAGAAAATAAATGCTCTATACACCGTTCTCTCTCTCAACCGCCCAAGGTAAAGTGAAAAGCACAAAGCCCCATGAGGACTAAGGGGAAGGGTGAGTTACCATTGCCAACTTATTCAACTCAAGGATGAGTATCTTTGTTATACACTTGGTACCTTTAAGAAGTAGGCATTATAGCAACTCCTGATCAACAACCTAAAGTTCCACTACTTGCTCGGGACGAGCAAGGGGTAAGCTTGGGGGACTTGTTGACGGTCGTTACGGACCAATTTCGACCAGTCAATTAGTCAAATAAATGAGAAGGACTAGGCATGTCTTACACGCATTTTACTTAGAAATAACCTAGTTCCACTTGTACCTCTAGATTTTTAGTGTGCGGGTGGATAATGATGAATTCCGGGCCACGAGGCGACAAATCAACACTTTTACAAAACTTCCATTTCGCCGCGGGAATCAACTCCAAGATAAAAGGCCAATGACCACGAAATCCAACACAAAGAAGGCCACAAGCAAGCTGGAACAAAGACCAACATCCGGTGGGGGAGCCAGCGCCAAAGCCCAGCCCGGGAGGGGCCGGGACCGGTTCGGCCGAACCCACCGGGGTGGTTCGGCCGAACCGGTCCGGTGGCCCCACAGCCCACTTTTCTCTGGCGGTTTGCCCACCGCCTGCGGAGGTCGGTTCCACGCGCATTAAATGCCACCGACCTACGAAACCGCCTCCGGGAGCCGACCTTTCAAGCCTATATAAGGAGGGGTACCCCCCCTCCTTAACACACACACAACAACACAAGGATCATTCTCTCCTCACACTAGAAGTTTAGAGGCTTTCTAGGTAGTGCTAGGCTTAGTAGTGGGCTGCCTCATTGCTCCCAAGGTCTTGTGGAGAATTGGGTATAGCTCTTGTATCCTCTCTTTGTAAGACTTGATCTTTTATATATGGAATACTTTCGTTTATATCCTTGTCATGAGCTTGACGAGTAGTCATGATCTTGCTCGATCGTTCATCGTTCGTTCATATGAGTTCATCGTTCGTTCTTCGTTCTTCATTAATAGAAGATGAACACATATCGAATGTTCTTCGTTCGTTCATACTTGATCATCGATTACTCTTGATCTTACTTGGTTGATTGCCGTTCGTCGCTCATTCTTGAGCGACGAACGCCTCTGCATGACTTAGTGCTAGCTTTGATCCTTTCGTCGGCTTATGCTAGTTAGACTAGTGTTCTTATGAATAGGCTTCGGGTTCATCGTCCCGCAAGGGTGCTCTAGATTTACCACCATGTCGATCCGTAGGATTGGGGTGCCTCGAGGGATCTAGAGTTGTGGTTAGTGACGCCGGCATGGTGCTGGGGTTATCTACCCACCTTTGAATGTGCTTCGTGTCCCACGGTTTGTAGAGGTAGGTGACAAGAAGTGACAGCCTTGTCATCCAAAGTAATCCTCCACGTTCGGGCATGGCATAGGAGTCTAAAAGGCCGGAGTCGCGAGGCGGACCTCGCGTAAGACGGATCTCCCGATGATGCCTAGGCATTAGACGCTTGCTTGCGCTTGCATGATCTTGGATGTTAGGTAGAAGCTGCGCACTCATATGAATGTTGTATCATTAGGAGTAGTGGTCTGCTAGTCTAGTTTAGCTTTATCTAGGATTGCCTCTATCCCTTTCATTAGAGAATGCATTGCCTTGGTGTGTGTCACACTATCCTCAATTTATTGCTCCTAACCCCTGCATTGGAATGTGATTACTTCATCACTCTTTTGTAACACCATGAGCATAAGTACTCTTATCAACCATGTCTTCCTTTGGGAAAATATAAATACGATACCCTTGAATACTCTCGGGTGAAATGCTACAACGGGTTATCCGTCCGCTTGCGGATATTCATGACCCACCTTATAATACATATCTAGTACTTGTACTTGGATGTGGATTATTTGGTTAAATAGTGCAAGTGACTTAAACCCTTGGCTCTCCCGCGGTCACGTGTTTCTTTCCGCGTGACCTTAAGAGATGCCAACAGTTGCAAAGTGGGCGCTCGAGTTGATGGGGCACGACATCACGTACTCGCCACAAACGGCGATCAAGTCCAAGGTGTTAGCTGATTTCATGGTGGAATGGACCGAGGCCCAGCTCCCACTCGCGCCGGTCGACCAAGAGTACTTGGGTCATGTACTTCGACGGGTCGCCGATGCGCAAGGGGCCGGAGTGGGACTCGTGCTCATCTCCCGCACGAGTACGTATGAGGTATTCTATTCGGCTGCACTTCCCCGCGTCGAACAACGTGGCAGAATATGAAGCACTCGTCAACGGCCTCAAGATCGCGATCGAGCTTGGAATCAAGCGGCTCGAGGTTCGAGGGGATTCGCGGCGGTTGTCGACCAAGTGATGAAGGAATCGACCTGTCGAAGCGAGGCTCGGCGCCGTATCATCGGGAAATTCGGAAGCTTGAGGGGAAGTTCGACGGGCTTGAGCTTCGTCACATTCCTCGACGGCTCAACGAGGCAGCCGATTCACCGGCCAAAATGGCATCCGGTCGGGAATCGATCCCGCCGGGAGTCTTTGCCAACGACCGGTTCAAGCCCTCGGTTCGACCTCCCGAGGACGGGGGTGCGCCGATCAAGATAGGCTCGGCGGTGGCTATGAGCTCGAGCGAAAGCTCGAAGGCTGCCGCAAGGCCGGGCGAAGCCTCGGGGCTCGACCGATGCCGACGGAAATGGAGGTCGCGGAGATCGACCTTTCGACGATGCCCGCGGCATCACCGGTTGATTGGAGGTCCTAGTACGTCGAGTACCTCTGCGTGGCACGCTCCCCGCGGACAAGACCGAAGCGAGACGCCTTCACGGGCGTGCTAAGTCTTTCGTCTTGATTGCTCGGTGAGCTCTACAAGTGTAGCATATCCGGTATATTGCAGCGTTGTATCACCGTCGAGGAGGGTATCAAGCTCCTCGACGACATACATGGAGGAGTCCGTGGGCACCATGCGGCGCCCGGACCCTCGTAGGCAACGCCTATCGACAAGGCTTTTATTGGCCGACGGCGATGGCAGATGCAACTCGCATCGTACGAGCCTGCAAGGGTTGCCAATTCTACGCTCGGCAAACACATCAACCTGCCCAAGCTTTGCAAACCATACCTATCACGTGGCCCTTCGCGATGCAGGGTCCGGATTTGGTCGGGCCAATGAAAAAGGCACCGGGGCTTCACGCACTTGGTCGTGGCGGTCGATAAGTTCACCAAGTGGATTGAAGCTCGAGCAATCGCGAAGATCCGATCCGAGGAAGCCGTCGAGTTCTTCCTCGACATTGTCCATCGATTTGGAGTGCCAAACTCTATAATCACGGACAACGGCACACGATTCACCGGGAAGAAATTCTCGAAGTTACGTGATGATTATCACATTCGAGTGGATTGGGCGGCCGTAGCCCACCCCGAGACCAACGGTCGGGTCGAACGAGCCAATGGTATGATCCTGCAAGGGCTAAAGCCTCGCATATACGACCGCTCGAAGCGCTTCGACGGTTGATGGGCGGCCGAGTTGCCGAGCGGTCTTGTGGAGTCTCCGAACGACCCCGAGCCGCGCAACCGGCTGCACCCCGTTCTTCATGATCTATGGTTCCGAGGCAATCTTGCCGACCGACCTTGATTACGGCGCTCAAGAGTTCGTGCCTTCGACGAACGAAACAACGAAGCGGCGCTCGAAGATGCGGCCGACCAGCTCGACGAAGCGCGTGACGCTGCGCTTCGCACTCCGCCAAGTACCAACAAGCGCTTCGACGATACCACAATCGCAACGTCAAAGGTCGAACCTTCGACGTTGGAGACATGGTGTTATGCGGGACGCGAGCAGCAAGGATCGCCACAAGCTTTCTCCACCGTCCGAAGGACCATACATCGTCGCGCGAATTCTCCGACCAGTCTCATACAAGCTCAAGACGGTGGAAGGTCGAGAGCTCACCAACGCTTGGAACATCGCATAGTTACGTAAATTCTATCCCTAAAACTCGCCGTTCATTGTCTTGCTCTTAAAACATCACCCGCTCGAGGACGGTGATCCTCGACCCTCACAAAAGGGTCGACCCTCACTCGGGGGCTGGGATGCGGGCGACACTTAGCGGTTTTTCGTGTTTTTCGAGCAAAACTCAAAAGTTTCGTTCGACCCTCGAGCTTCGATCGGAACGGCAAGCAAAGTAAATCGCGAGTAAACGGACTCAAAGCTTGACCGGTCGGATTGCTCAAGCTCGAGTGCCCAGTGGCCCTAGGCGACGCTCACCGGAAAGGCTAAGTCCAACGAGGCTCGGAGATTCGAACTTTGCGAGCTTTCAAGGTCGACGAGAGAAGACGAACAAAAAACGTGAACTTAAAACAAACGGACGAAACCTCGATGGGTTAAACGCAGCATCAAGTTAAAAGACACTTAGAAAAGTCTTGCAAATTCGGGCACGATGGCCCATTGTCTAGAAATGCAAAATAAGATAACAAAAGCTTATTTCTCTAATCTATCTTCATCTTGGGGAGGGCCTCCTCCTCGAGCTTTGCAGCGAAAGCGTCGGCGTGGGGGCGAGTTTCGGCTGCGGCGCCTCGAGCTCGGCGTCGGTGAAGCCGGGAACAAGGCCGGCACTAAGTGCGGCGAAGTCGAGGTCCCGGTAATGCGTCGCCATTACCATGTAGGTCGAACGCACGCTGGAGCGCTCGCCCCTTGGACCGTCGCGTCGATCCGCTCCGGCAGGTCGGCGTCGGCACGACACTCGACCTCGACCCCCGGCGAAGCTCGCGCCGGTGCGGCATCGAACTCCCTCCGCGACGCCTCCGCGGCGGCCGGCCTCCGCTCCGGCTCTCGCATCGACCCGCGGACACCTCCGCGGCGGCGAGCTTCTTCTCCAGTTCCGCTCCGCGGCAAACCATCACTATCGAGAAGAAGAAGGCAAAGAGGAAATCAAATCGAGGAATTGACACTTACCTTCTTTTTCGGCCGGAGCTGTTGAAGCTCCCAAAGGTAGCCCGAGGCCGTCCGATGAGAGGCTTCGCCGCGGCCTCGGCCTTACGCCTCGGCGAGCGCTCCGACTCGAGAGCGCCCTTGATTTTCTCCGTGGCGGAAGAAATCTTTTCCTTCTCCCGCTCCGCCGCGTCCTTCGCCGCACGCGCCGCGGTCACCTCACGTTTCGCCCCGTCCGGAGCGCCGCCTCCCGCTCGAGCGCTTCCTTGAGGTCCGAGCGGGTCCTTCCATGGGAAAGCTCATTCGACTCCTCCTTGAGCTTGTCGGAAAGCTCGTTCGCCGTGGAGACGAACCGGGAGACGAGCGCCCAAAGCCCTTGGCCGGCCTCGGCCGCTCCGCCGGGTAAGGTCGCGGGCGGCCATGTCGCACGGCCGCTCGGCGTCGCCGGCGGGATCCTCTCGCGCCCTCCCCGCGCCGGACCCCGTAGTCACCATCATCATCCTCTCGGCCGCGGCGGCCCTCTCCTTTGCCGCCGCCGCCTTCTCGGCCTCGGCGGCCCTTGTCTTCGCCGCCTGCGCCGCCGCGGAGGTCAACGACTTCTTCAAGGTCGTTGCCGGAGTCTTCCTCCTCTTCTGCGGCGGCCGCGGCGTCATCGGTTCGCCGGCCCCCGACTCGGCCTCGCGGGGCGTTTCCGGCTGCGACGTCGGGATCGACCACGGCGCGCGGCTCGGTGCCGACCCGCCGGTCGGAGGGCGCCGCAGCCTCCGGGAGCCTCGCCGGCATCACCGGCACCGCCGGCACCAGCTCCGCCGGCGGCGGAACACCGCCGCCGGGAACTTCCACCACGACCCCTTGAGGCTGCGGAGGCCCGGCGAGGGTCGCATCGCCGGCGGTAAGTTCGGCGACCATTTCGGCCGCCTCTCGTTCCTCGACGGAGGGCCCTGCCGCGTCGGCCGCGGTCGGGTCCACCACCTCGGTCTCCGGCGCCGGATCGTTCCGGCGCCGGCCCCTCCTCCGGAGGATGAGCCCCCGCCGTCGAACTCGCCTCGGCCTTCGAGCCGGCTTCGGCCTTCGAGGTCGACTCGACCTTCGAGCTCGCCTCGGCCTTCGAGGTCGAGGGAGACTTGGGGGCGTCGGCTCCGGAAGGCGGAAGATGCGCCCGGAGGGCGAAGGCTGCGGCCCGGACGCCGCGGAGGGCGGAGGATTCACTCCGGGCTGGGGTAGAGCCGGCCGGAGCCGCGCGCGGGGCCGGCGAGTCCTGCCGGGCCTCCCTCGCCGACGGGCCGGACCGTGAGGCGCGGGGCCACGAAGAACCCGCCGCTGTCCTTTCCGGGAGCGGCGGCGGTCTTGGGGTGCGAGGAGGTCTCCCCCGCTGTCCTTGGATTCGCTCGCGCCGCCGCTTGTGTCGGGGTCGGTGGAGGAAGGAATGGTGGAGACGCTCGAGGCCGAGCCGGCATTTCTCCCCATTGCCTCGTATTCCTCCCTCTTACGGCGACGCCGGACCACCTTCTTCTCCTTCGCCCTTCGCTTGCGGGCGAGGATGTTCTGCGCCCGTTCCGCCGCGCGCCGCCGCGCCTCTCTGCTCGGCCTTGAGGCGGTTAGCCTCCCGCTGCGACGCGTCCTCCGGCGGCTTCATCGGGATACGTCGGAGGTTGGCCATCCACGGAGACTGCAGGAAAGCAACGGTTAAGGGGAGAAACGAAATGTGCGGATGAAGGTCGGAGTAAGAAAGCTCGAAGCCACTTACCACATCGATCGCCCGAGGGTCGGGCTTCATCGGCGGCGCCCGGGTACGGGCCGGGGACGCGCGGTCGTTCCAAGCGCCGCCCGACCCGCCTAGCGACGGCGTCGTCGGGGAGAAGGTCGACCGCCATCACCGTGTCCGGAACGACGCGGTCGGTGGGCGTGACTTGGCACATCGGCCGCGTCCGCCACATCAACGGCGCAAACCGCCGCCGGTGATAAGAACCAATGACGACCGTGGCATCGACGCCACGGCCGCGGAGGTGCACGATCGCCTCCAGCATTTGGCCCACCTTATTTCGGTGGACCGAGCTTGTAGCCTCCATGAAGGCCCACCCTTCGAAGGCGGGGAATGGATGCGCCGGGTCTTGGCGCGGGTAAAACCACTTCGAATGCCACCCCTGGTTCGTCGAGGGGGTGGTCATCGGAATGTAGCTTGAGGGCCGGTTCCTCTTCGCCACGATCCCCGCGCGGCCGATTTGCGCAGGGACCTCCTCGCCTCCATGGAGCCGCCTCTTCGACAAGTTGATGCTCGAAGAAGTGCGTCCACGGCTCGAGGCGGGGCTCGATGCCGAGGAAGCCCTCGCAAAGAGCAGCGAACGTGCTCGAGCTGCCGTATGCCGTTCGGGTTGAGGTGGTGCAGCTCCGGCTTGAGCCGGAATAGCGCCGCTCGGAGGAAGTCGCTCGCCGGCGACCCCACGCCCGCTCGTGGAAATGGACGAACGAGACCACATAGCCGGCGGCGGCGTGGGAAACAGCTCGTTGCCGGGGAGCAACCACCGGCGCTCCGTGCCCCGGTCCCCGATCGGGCCGTCGGCCACCGGCCCATCAAGGTCGGCCTTCATCGTGTTGGAGCGGCTCCGGGTCGACATTGAAGGCGGCCGGATGAGGAGAACGAGGCGACAAGCGGCGGCGCGGCGAGAGCAAGAGCTCGGCGGTGAAGATGCGAAGGAACAGGGGGCGCGGGAGAGCGAAGGGACCGAAGGCAAACAAGCGAATGGGAGCAAGAATGCGTAAAGGAGGAAGAGCTACGGGGAAGTAGATCAAATAGGGGATTCCCTCCTGGCACGCGCGACGGTTCGATTTGACCGTGGGCCCCATGATTTTCTCCGTCGGCGTTTTCCCGCTGTCATTACTAGGGCGCACGACTCCACTACCCGCACGCGGCGCGCGGGCCCCACCACGACCGGAGTAAAACGGCGGCCATTCCACGTCCGACACGGGGGCTCCACCACGACCGCGGTAAAACGGCGTCCACTCCGGACGCGACGCGCGGATCCCGCCGCCACGGGGGTAAAGCGGCTCCACGCTGCGCATATCGCGCGGACCCCACCACGACCGCGGTAAAAACGACCCAACTCCGGAGTCGGCCCCACTTCGCGCACGCGCGAGAGGATCAAATGCCCGCCTCTTTTTTTGCGACATGGGCGAAGAAACGGTAAAACTTTCGTGCTGTTTTTCTCTCTCCTATTTAACCGATCGCTTTGTCCCTAAAAGCGGGTAAAAAATTGACCCGCATCGCGAGGCGAAACCGTCGACCCTCGAGTCGCCTCGCAACAAGGTTGAGCGACCGAGCTCGAACTCGACGAGCTCGAGGACCGCCCTCGAAGGTAAGCGGGGATAGGAGAGCGAAAGCTGTCTCGACGGCCCCACCTCGAGGTTCGAAGGCTGGCCCAAGCTAAAAGGGTTCGACGGCCGCCTCGAGCTCCCAAACCGAGCCGGGGAGTGCGAACGATGGGTCCGCCTAGCGACCAAAACCCGCGCGCACGCTTGCGCAATGGGCATCGTATGAGCACGCTCGAGTCCGGGTCTTCCTCAAACAAAGGAGACTCATCTAAGAGTGGCAACGAGCCCTCAAGGCCCGACGAACGGCCTTGGGTCCCGACCGAGGAAGATCTAATGGATTAACGAAGTCGACCCCCGGCGGGCCCGACGGAATCTCTCCGACGAGAAGCTGCGACTTCGCTCGAGCTTATCCCGTTACCGAGCTCAAACGAGCCCCACGTGTCGGCCTTCCTGGGCGAATCGTGGATCTGCTCTACCCTCCGTCGCACGAACGCGACGCGGATGGGGAAATCTTCTAAGACGAAACAACCCACGTCTAGCCGCCCGCATCGCGCGGGGGCTCGGGGCCGGCATCGCGTATTTGAGACCAAGCTATGGGGTCGCAGCTTATAAGACCGCCAATCAGCCGGAGCACGAGTCTTCGACTCATCCTCCGGCTCGGGGGCTACGGCCACCGGACGCGCTCGCGCGCGACCGGCGGATACAAACCAATACGGAGGCGGGACGGCCACGCGCGAACCCGATGGACCCCCGGGCGACTCTACGACTCACCGGGGTCTCGGGGGCTGCGACGGGGAGTAAAACTAACGCTGCCACGTGGCATCACGTGGGCCCGCCCTGGAAAGGGTTAAGCTTAAAACCGCGAGCCACGTCGGCACGCGGGACCGTCCCGCACGACCTCCCCGACACACGGCTCGGCGAATTAAGGTCGAATCGACCTTCTCCCGCAAGAGAAGGGGGCTGCGACTCGCACGACCTTCCCGTTCTCGAAGAGGAAGCACGAGGAGGCCCGCCTTGCGCGACCTTCGGTCTCGTCGACCGAGCAAGCTCGAGTGAGCCGACGGCTTTAACTCCGCCCACCTCGCCGAAAGGCGCGCCCGCACGCTACGGTGATAAATGCTTCGGACCGTCCTCGCCCGTCCCGATGAACGCGGCCACCTGCCCTCGTCGGACGGGTCGATGGGACGTGCCGACCACCGTAGCCCCGCCAACTCCCGCCGAGGCATGCCGATGGGACGTGCTGCCACCGTAACTTCACCAACTCCCGCCGAGGCGCGTCGGATGGGACGCGCCGTCCCTGTGCGTCCGACAAAAGGACGCAGCCATCATTACGAGCCGGCGATAATCATCGTACGGCACGTTACGGGGCCGAGCCTCAAGCTCGAGCTCGAGCTTGACTTCGCCCGAACGACCTTCCACGGCAACCTCGACCTCAACCTTGAAAGCGCTCCGACGGAAAGGACAAGGCCGGTGCGAGTCGTCTCCTCCTTGCGACCACTCCGTCGTCGCCCAATCGTACGAAGGCATGCCATCGGCCCCCGGCCAAAGCATGGGATACGCGATGCCCATACATCATCATCGGGACCGGCAACGATGATGATGGGACGGATGGGGAAATACGACCGGCTGGAGCTCGAAGAAAGGCCCACACCGGGTAGGCGACCGGCACACGTTTTCTCTCTCTCTCTCTCTCTATCTATCATGTAAGACGGGTTCGACCTCCGCACGTATAAAGGGGGCGAGCCGGTCCAAATCAAAAAACAAGTCCACACGAGGTATTCACGCCATACGCAACACGCACACACTCATCCAGGGACTTGGAGCTCTCTCCTCTCCCACATCCGTTGTAATTCACACCATTGACGCAAGGAACACGAGCCGCGACCCACCCCTGCCGGACGTAGGGAGCTCTCCTGAACCAGCCTAAATTCTTGTGTCTTTCCCTTGCGTACCATCCGGCCTAAAACGCGCACACCCGAGACAAAATTCTACTAGCCGGTGGTCCGAACACCGACGAGTGATAGTGCTAAATTTTAGAGGGCGAGGGAACGAACGGGCAACAAATACGACTTCACCGGTCAGGCCGCAAAGGTCATCAAGTGCCATTCTTAGAGTAACTAAAACTCCGCCAAATTCTTCACAAACCTCGGTTGCACTAAATACTTTTTTCAAAGTCTCCCGACCGGACTTATCTTCGATAACTTTAGAGTGTGTTCGTTTTACGGGTCTAAACTTTATAGTCTGTCACATCAAAAAAAATCTTACTATTTAGAAGTACCAAATAAAGTTTAATTATAAAATAAATTATAGACCCCTAGACTAATTGACGAGATGAATCTAATGAGGTTAATTAAGTCATGATTAGAAGATGGTTACTTGTAACATCACTTTAATAAAATATAGATTAATTAAGCTCATTAGATTCATCTCAAAAATTAGCACCAATCTGTCAAAAGAGTTTTGTCATTAAATTGATCGAAACATTCATAAATAGTAAGATTCTCTTTGATGTGACGAGTGCTAAATTTTAGAGGGCAGGAAACGAACGGGGCCTTAGACATCTGCTTTCTTTGCTTCCTCTACAAGAGAATCTGGAAGCTCACTCCAGCTAGTAGCCATCAAATCCTTAAGAGACAATTGCAAAACAGGACTTGTTTCGGACTCTAATTCTGAAAATGAACCTGTTTTCGGTTTCGTTGCAAAATTGGACCTCTTTCGTTGCAAAGCTGGTTTCTTACATATCGCTTTGTCATGGGACTCCATCCTGATTTTGAGCCTATTCACACACGTTTGCTGCACGATTCTTCTTCTCTCACCATGGCCAAAGCCTTATTAGATTTAATTGCTTGAAGAGCTCGTCTTCGATCCTTGAAAGCTTCTTCGTCCTCTAATAATGTGTTGGTTGCTACTCATCGCAACAATCCATCAAGAGGAGGTTCGTCTTCCGAGCCATGCAAGCATTGTAAGAAGTACACTCATCACTTTGATCGGTGTTTTTTGAAGTACCTGGAGAAGCTAGCTGAGTTTCGTGCTCGCCGTCGTTGCTCAAGGTCGTGGTACACCTTCTCGATCTACTGTTTCTGCTGCTACTCGTCGATGCATTTGTTGGAGCTTGTACATCTTAATGGGCTCTCGATTCAGGGGCTTTTTTTCATGTTACATCAGATCGGTCTCGGTTGGTTGTCTCGGTTGGTTGATTGCAAGGCGGTTACCGATGGGTTTTCCATACAAAAAGCCGATGGTACATCTTGATCTATATCACATAAGGGTGCTATTTGCACCTCTCATTTTTCTCGTGCCTGGTGTCTCTTTTGTACCCCAGCTATCTATGAATCTTCTTTCGGTTGGTCCAATCATCGACCAAAATTGTTTTGTTGGATTTGATGACTCATCTTGTTCTATTCAGGATCATTGAAGTGGGGCAGGATTGGGATCGGCCATCGCCGTAGAGGCTCCTCTAGCCTCTATATCTTGGATACCCTACACCTTCAATCGACCGCTGGTGTGTCTTCCATTGTATCGTCGACATTAATCGTGTGGCATCATCGTGTGTGGGTCATTTATGTGGGTCTCGTTTGTCCACATTAATAAATCAAGGTTGTTTAGGTACTATGTCGGTTGAGTCTAGTTTTCATTGTAAGGGTTGCAAACTTGGCAAATAAATACAACTACCATATTTTTTGACTGATTCTCACTCTAGTAAACCTTTTGATCTTATTCATTCATATGTATGGGGTCCTGCACCGGTTGCCATAAAATCTGTTCATAAGTATTAGTTATTGTTATTGATGATCATTGGCGATATACTTGGATCTTTTTCATGAAACATCGTTCCGAAATATATTCTATTTATCAATCTTTTGCTCGCATGATTCATACTCAATTTTCCACCTCTATTAAAGTTTTTCGCTCGGACTGCGGTGGTGAGTATTTATCTAACGAGTTTCGCCGGTTCTTGACTCGTGAGGGTACTCTTGCTCAACTCTCATGTCCTGGCGCTCATGCTCGAAACGGTTGTCGGTGTACTAGAAACCGGGGTTCCCATAACCGCCTATGGGCCGGTGAAGGCGGCCCACCCGGAGTATGCCAACGGACGTAGGAGGCCCATGCGACCCGGCCAAGGGGAGGCGTGCCGGAGAAGCCGGCGTTAGTGGGCAACACCGCACGCCCCAAAACCCTAGCATGCCCGCGCGGCGCGAGACACGACCGCGGGACCCGCTAGGATGGGGGAGCCTTAACTCCTTTCCTCGGTTCCCGCGAGCGATGCGTGGCAACCCCGTAGGGGCCGCCACGATCCGGACCCGAGCCATGACACACGGGGAAACGGCGTAACGGGCGAGCAATTATGCCTTGCCCCTTCAACGGAGCAATAGGAGGAGGGAGGCCCCGTACGACGGGCCCCGTCATGCCTCCTCCCAATGGACCAACGGCACGGCGCCCGCCTCGAGCAAGGAGCGCCTTCAATTATCATATCGCAGATGGATTCGGACCAACAACTCGAAGATTTAGCCAAAGGCACTCGTAGCGCCCCCCTTGGTCTATAAAAGAGGGAGCCCTGGCTGTGTAATAGATAGACCCTCTCAAACCCTAGAACTCAAGAACACCATTGTAATCCTTCGAGCTTAATACACACCGGACAAGCGGGACATTGGGTATTACGCCTAAACAACGACCCGAACCCGGGTAAACCGCGTGTCCTCGTGTGCTTCTTGGGAACACTTCCTTGATCCCCGACTCCCGATCCTCTCTCGGGGGCGGTTCCGCTAACCCCCATATGTTGGTCGTCTAACACCGACATTTGGCGCGTCGAGTAGGGGGTCTTGGTAGATCTTGGTTCATCCCCCATTGTTCCCACGAAAACATCGCCCAAAGAATGTCCGCGCAAAGCGCCGTCGACTCATCATCCCGACGCGACGAGCCCTCGAACCCCGTTCGTTCTCCGAGCCCGTCGACGAGGAGATCATGGCGGATCCTCCACCTCCGCCGCCCGCGGCGAGGGATGCTTGGTCACCCCCGGTCCAACCTTGTGGGGGAGGGATGCTTGGTCACCCCCGGTCCAACCTTGTGGGGGAGGGCCGACGGGAGGAGACGCCGCCTCCAACCTACACGCTCGTGAGCGCGACCACCGCTCACACCGACGCTCCACCCGGCGCCTCTTCAACGACACCGTGATGAAAAACCCACGACACGGTCAAGAAAATGCTCCGCAACCCGCCGCTCCGCCCGGAACGCGGAACACCGGCCGAGGAATGATCGGCAAACATGAAAAAGCTAGTCGACACCGCGCGGCGAGACGCGGCGGAGAAATCCTACCGCACTCGGTCGCGCACCACGACCTTCTTTTAGGGCCGACACGGGAATCGAGGCCGCGACGGCCGCTCGCGTCGGACACGCACCCGCTCCCACTCCGTGGCTGTCGGTGTCGGATTACCAACATATGGGGGTTAGCCGAACCACCCCTTGAGAGAGGATCGGAGTCGGGGATCAAGGATATATCTCCAAAGAACACACGAGGACACGCGATTTACCCGGGTTCGGGCCGTCGTTTAGGTGTAATACCCTACGTCCTCCTTGTCCGGTGTGTATTGCGCTCAAAGGATTACGACAATGTTCTTGAGTTCTAGGGTTCGAGAGAGTCCGTCTATTTCATGGCCGGGGCTCCCCCTTTTATAGCTCAATGGGGGGCGCTACGGTGCCTTTGCCTAAATCTTTCGGTCGTTGGTCCGAATCCATCTTCGATACGAGAATTGAAGGCGCCCCTTGCCGAGGCGCGGCGCCGCGCCGGCTGACCCGTTGAGAGGAGGCATGACGGGACCCGTCGTACGGGGCCCCCTCCTCCCGCTACTCTGCTTGGAGGGGCAAGGCGTAATTGCACTGCCGTTACGCCGTTTCCTCGAGCGGGACGGCCGGGTCCCGGTCGTGGTGATCCCTACGGGCACGCCGGGCGTCGTGCGCGAGGAGGCGGAGAGGGAAGTTAAGTCTCTCCCGTCGTGGCCGGTCCCGCGGTCACGTCTCGCGCGGCGCGAGAGCGCTAGGGTTCCGGGAGCACACCCCCGCCCTTGCTTGGACCATCGCGGGCCGTCTTTTGCCCGTTGACCTTCCCAAGCCGGGCTGCGCCGGCTGGCCCATAGGCGGTTATGGGGACCCTGGTTCCCGGTACACCGACAGAGCCCCGGCCCGATCGCCGACTAAGGGGACCGTGTTGGCGATTGGGGGTACTGTCGATGACTACGGGTGAGTCCTCGAAGGGTATCGCCGCCATTCCTAGACGCAAGCGGCGCCCGCTTCCACGCAAAGTGCGGTAGCGATGGAGTTCATGCATTGGGAGACGAGTCGACGCGCGAGTCGGATAAAGGCCGACGCCGCGGCGAGGGTCTGTTTTGTGACGTCTCACCCGGGACACCCGGGGAATCGGTACGGGGGAACACTCGACGAAGCGAGTTACAACAGAACATCATTCCATACAAGCCCGAATATATACATCATGGTATAATACAACCGGGTTTTGAAACCCAAACATTGTACAACGGAAACTTATTACAATAAAAGGAGTCTTAAAACATTTAAGGAAATCTAATAGCAGAAGTTATTTTACAACAAAAGACGTTTAAAAACATTTAGCGTGATGTACCGAGCCCGACGTACACCACGATCTGTCTCCTTCCTTCAAGGCATTGGGATACGTTCCCACCGAAGGGAACCACCCTCGGGACACTACTCTGCTCCTCCTCGGAAAACTACCGAACGAGTCATGGTAGTACGACTCGTGACCTAAAAACATAAAGTCGAAACCCCGAGTATGCTAATACTCGGCAAGACTGACCCGTCGCGAGGCACGCTAAGGCCGACGCCTACTGTGCAAAGGCTTTACGCGTTGTGGGTTTAATTTCTTGCGAAAACAACGCTAATAGTGGATCCTTACTTTCAAGTTTTAGCTCAATATTAACTTCATTAAGAACTATCATTTGCAGCCGACAACTATTCCAATCAAGTTTGCAAGCAAAAGATTATTTTGCCAACCACTCTCTCTTCTCGTCGCTTCTCTTCTTATTCATCTTGATTAACTACGATGCGACGAGCTAAACAAGCGGTACTCATTACCGCAAGGGATAGCGATCCGAATCGATATTTATACCAGCTGGCAAAACCCAACTACACGACGTATACGCACCACGGTGGTCGTATACGACAACCTTTCCCGCCAACACCTGACGACAGAATAGCCGTTTCCAACTCCCGGGAATATGGAGACCCCACATGATACATTCCCCGCCGTCATCCGTGAGCGACCCATTTCCCTCCCGTGAGACTCCAATCTCACTAACGACCAGACAAAAGAGAATTGGCTACGTCACATCCCCGGGGTGGTAGGGTACATCAACTTGCTGGGCCCATTACACCGAGCATGTAGCACGGTACGTTCAAACTTGTTCAACTAGACCGACAACGGTACGGTCCTTGATCGACTACGAGACGGTGCTACCACCTTGCAAGACCTCGTCTTTGTCCTTTCTCCTACGGGGCCCGTCCGGTCTCAAACCTCATTAACATGCTCTTTTAGATTACCGACAACAACAACAAGCACTTAAAGCCTCCATGCTTTAAGATCATCCGACCAACTACCGTTGTGACTATGAATTAGGCATAGCATCTATCGAGCTACTGTACCAGGTATATCACGAATAACGGAATCTTAACTCATGCATCTAGGGTATCAATCATTCCCTATTACCTAGTGCACAATCATAACTTAACTACTGTGATAGAAAGTAAAGACTTTAAAACATAGGTAGGATGCACCGGGGCTTGCCTCGATTCACGTCGACGCTACCTCCTTCAGTGGATGGGTCGAGGTCGACGTTCTCAACTTCACGGATCACCCTCGTTCGGAACGTCGATTACTCCGGATCCTAGTCGATCATCGAGATGTTATGACTTAGTAACATGCATGCATGAATGTGCATGATACGACATGCAATTCTTTCGTCGACATGGTCGCTAACTTACAGACTAATGATTATGATAATAACATGCAATAATACATGAAATGCTAAACTATGATCACATGAATTGACAATGTTTATGCTTAATTTTGGGAAACGACTTCGACAAAAACTTTCGTCTGCAGTATCTCCTTCTTTTAAACAAATTCTTTTCTTAAAAATAAACAATAATTAGCATAAAATAATGAATTATCTTAGGCAAAAGAATGCAAGTAATTAAAACTATATAATTAAAATTCTCAAAATAGATATTTAAATACATAAACAAATAGAAAATGATTTTAGGAATCCAACAAAACCGGCTTTACATTTTTTTGATTTTTCTTTAATTTTTTGCGATTTTTCAAAAATTTAGAAATGGACTGTGCCACACGGGGGCCATAAGGTTGGCCGCACCAAATCCCGCGTGGCCACACGGGATCCAGGCCGTGTGGCCGCGGTGGGGCTCCGACCTGCGATCGGCCGGACAGGGCGGCGCGGCCGCTGGACTTGGCCGGCGATGAGCGTAGCTCGTGACTCGTGTATGTTTCGTGTCCTACTCGAGGTGAGGAACACGGTGGTGTGACGGTCTAGGCTGGACGGTGGCCGGAGATGGGCCGGTGGCGAACCACGGACCGCACGGAACTCCGGCGAAGCCTAGCGTCCGCCATGGTGCACGACTTTTGGGGAAACTAGTGCGGTGAGCACCTACAACACATGAGCCACGACGACAAGTGGTCGCGCGACCCTAGAGGTGGCCGAAGACGGGCACTCACTATGGAGACCGGAGCGGCGGTGCTTGGTGCTTGGGGAAAAATGCAAAATCCGGCCGGACCTGTGGGGAAGAACGTCACGTGAGCTTGGCAATGGCTAGAAGAGTGCTTTGAGAACATAGGGGCAAAGAATCAAGGGGAGCCGCGCACCGGAGAGGAGTAATCGGGTGGTGCGGCAGTGGCGACCCGACGGCGGCTTCGGTGGGGAAAGAGCTTCAACTCTGGGTTCCGGGGCGGGGAGGTCAATTGAACAGCATGGGAAGCTCCTGGAAGATGCTGCGGGGCGGTTTGTGGTGCTGGCTCGGGTGGGGGGGGGGGGGGGGTCAGACTTGGCCCGGCGGCGTGGTCCGGACGGGCGGCGTTGGTGGTGGCGTGTTCAAACGAATGAGGGAGAGAGAGCTGCGGGTGTGGGGTTGCGGATGAAGCAGGCACCCTGCCTACTGCGTGGTGCTCTCCCAGCCGGGCGCGCGGCCGAGAAGCTCCTAGAGCGGCCGACGGCGGTGCTGAGCAGAGGAGAGACTGACCGTGGGCCTCGCTTGGGATTTTTTTACATAAAGCCCCCTCGCTTTTCAATTAATTAACAAACGACTTTCCGGTACTCGAAAAATTCCGCGAAAAATTAGGGGTGCAAATGAAAACATTTTAAATCTTTTTCCTTATTGGCCGAAGTCCAAATACCAAAGGGATTTTGGGGTAAAAATACAAAAATAAATAAAAACTAGAGTTTAGTCAATTTCTTTATACGAATTTTTGATAATAGAAATTATTTTGGATAAAAAGCTCATACATTCTTTGGGTTCATGTCTACCCCAGACAAATTGCTACACACATTAATTTATTTTTTTATAGGCATTCTTTTTGAAGAACATAAATAAATTCCGCTTAGAGCGTCATTTCATGTGCATTTTTGCAAATAAATCAAATGATTTCACCAATGCAGCGTGATGCCATGATGCTCGATGACATGAGATTGTACTTGAGTTCTTAGGGTTGTTACAAGTTTCCACGTTCTCACCGTGCACTCGTACTGTTCTACTTCCCGGCGCTCTTCCTTCCTTCTCGTTCCCGACCTTCGGCCTCCTCACCACCGGTGCCGCGATGGCTAGCCACAATTCTTCTTCCCGCCGCGTTGGATCCACCGCCGCCTCGAGCAGCGGTCATCGCGGGTCCGCGGAGCCTGTTCCGTTGGGTCCTCGGCTCGTGCTGCCGCCTTCCGGCCTTCGTGACGGAGGATGCGCCGAACCGGGTGCGCTCGTTCTGCGTTTCCGATCGAAGCGATCCCGGCTTCCGCCCCTTCGCCCGATGGCTGCGGAGGTGCGTCCCATGGAGGAGGCAGGCGAGATCGTAACCTTCACCTTCTTTCCGACGGCGGGGTTGTTCCCCCTTCTCGGACTTCTTCATGGAGGTCTCTGGGGAGTTACCCGAAGATGCAACTAGGCCCCCTAGTGGGTTTTGGTGATAAATGACAAACAATTAAAACTTCTAATGTGTTGTTGAGCAAATATGCAGGTTTTTGAAGTCTACCAACCCACGATATAAGATTGATAGCCCCTCATACAAAAGCAAAAGATGGACTCAATGAAAAGCGTCAATTAGATCTTTTATCTCATTGAGTTTAGGTATGCCAAACTATAAAGAGGGGTGATTTAGTCTTTCATGCGGGGAATATGTGCTCAAGATACAAATGCCATAGCTTGGATCCATACCAAACCACTCGAAAATCCAAAAATACCAAAGTCCAAAGAATCAAAAGAACCACAACCGACCAACTCGGAACTTCCGTTCCAATGTCGGAAGTTCCGACCCTACCGAGAGAGTTTTTCTCGAAACTTCCGTTCCAATGTCGGAAGTTCCGTCCCTACTAGAGAGATTTTCTCGGAACTTCCGAGAATGTCGGAAGTTCCGACCTGGGAACCCACACTTAGCAAATCTCATCATCCACCATGTCGGAAGTTCCGTCCCAAACTCGGAACTTCCGTGTCTACGAGAGAGTTTTGACGGAACTTCCGTTACGAACGGAAGTTCAGACTTTGCCTCGTCCAAACACTACCAACGGCTCCTTTTGGAGCCCACCCTATAAATAGACCTCCCCATCTCTTTGAGCAAGTGCTTGGTGCTTTTCAAACTCCTTCTTCAACCTCAAGTTCTTGCTCTCAACTCTCTCACTCCTCTTGAGATTCAAGGACACATTGAGAGCTCCCATCTCGAATCCAAGCTTGAGAAGCATCATCCCAACCTTGAGCACATCTTCCTTTAGCAAGCAACTCTACTTCACTTGTTACTCTTGGAGATTCACTCTCCTAGATTGGCTAGGTGTCACCCTAGAGCTGCCAAGATTGTGGTGAGCCTTGGGAAGTTTGTGAAGGTTGTGATTCGCCTCCGTAAGGAAAGGAATCAAGCAAGAAGAAGAAGAACACCAAGTTTGATCTTCGTGGTCACTTGGGGAGGATTAGGGTTGAGAGAGACCCGGCTCTTCGTGAGCTCCTCAACGGAGACGTAGGAACCTCTTTGTGAGGAGTCCGAACTCCGGTGAACAAATCTTGTGTCTCTCTTGTGGTGCTTTGTGTGTTGCCCCTCGTTCTTAGTTCTTGTTTTGTGCTTGAGCTATATTGTGCCCGATCTACTTGTGTGGTTGGTATCTATTCATTTCCCGCGGGTATAACACTCCTAGGAGGTGGAGAAAACTTTCTATTCAAAGGGATTTGTAAGACTCCCTAACTCACTTCATCATCTTTATTCATCCCCATAGTCCATCTAGGAAGTTCGACATTGAAGGAACTTCGTCATCAAGGAAGTTCCGAGATTGAAGGAACTTCCGAGATTGGACTGACTAACCTTGCATCTAGTGTTGTGTTTTTCGGAAATTATTGTAGCTTGCCTATTCACCCCCCTCTAGGCAACTTTCAATTGGTATCGAGAGCGGGTCTTCTCGTTTAAAGCTTAACCGCTTGAGAAGCAAAGATGTCGGGGAACATGGCGAGTTGGACAATGATCCGAGCAAGAAGGGAGACACCGTGGCAAACATACCGGAACTAAACCCGTTCGTCAAGGATGGGTCAAGTGGAGCCAAGTTGGACACAAGGTACAACTTCAACTATAATGATGTGGCAAATGTGAATGGTGGTGGTAGTGGAAGACTACCATGGTTTGATGGAAAAGACTTTAGTTGGTACAAGCATAGGATGAAGATGTACTTGCTATCAATTGGTCCACCCGTATGGGAAGTTGTGGAGAAAGGCTTTGTGTTAGGAGATGAGGATAGACCCACGGTTATGGATAATGTGCTTATCCATCGAAATGCACAAGCCGTGTCGGCCATACTTTCATCCTTGAGTCCAAAAGAGTATTCTAAGGTGTCTCGGCTCGAGAGTGCCAAAGCCATTTGGGACAAGCTCATTACGGTTCATGAAGGAGTTGATGTTGTGAAGAAATCAAGGATGCAAGTGTTGAAGAATCAATTCAATTTCTTTGTCATGAAGAAAGGTGAAGAGCCTCAACAAACACATGATAGGCTCTTGGACATTGTGAATGAGAGAAGGTCACTTGGAGATGATGTGACCGATGAAGAAGTGAATCTCAAGCTTCTTATGTCACTAAGAGTATGGAATTCCACTCTTTGCACCATCATCGAGGAGAAGGAAGGCTTTGAGAGATTCTCGACGGATGAAGTGATTGGGAGAATCCTTGCCCACAAGAGTCGTGATGATGAAGGGAAGAGAGTGAGTGTGCTCATAGGGGATGAAAGTACAAGCAAACAAGATGTGGCACTCAAGGCCAAAAAGAAAGAGGTCATGGAAGTTGACCAAATTGAGATTGAGGAAGATAACGAAGAACTTGCTCTATTTGTGAAGAAGTTCGGCAAGTTCATGATCAACAATGGTTGTCCTCAACTCAATGGAAAGGAAGAAAAGAAGGAGAAGTTCACCAAAAGAAGAACTTCAAGAGGTCTTTCAAGGGACAAGCGCACATTGGCCAACAATATGTGTCGAGATGATGATGAAGAAGATGAAGATGAAGAAGGAGGCATTGCCAACATTGCCTATGGTCTCTCACTCGAGCCAAGTCATCACTCTTCAACGATCTCACCGACGATGAGGACGATGCACCTAAGTGCTTCATGGCCAAAGAAAGCAAGGTACAATCTAAATCTCTTGTCAATTCCTCTAACAATGATGATGAGGTGGAGCTAGTCCCCTCCATGCAAGAAATGGTGAAAATGTTAGGAATAATGCAACGAAGGTTGAAGAGAGCGAAGACATGGTGGATAAGCAAGAGGATATGCTTATCAAAAATCTTGATGAGATCAAGGAGCTAAAGGCACTCCTTGAACAAGAAAGAGAGAAGAATGAAGAGTTGACATTATCCCTTACAAAGGTAAACAAGTCACATGCTAAACTTGAGAACGTCAACCTCTCACTTCAAACAAAGTGTGACTCCTTGGAAAAGGATCACAAGTTGTTGAAAGGAGAGATTGAAGCTCTCAAGGTTAGTACATTGACTTTGAAAAGTAAGGTCCAAACAAAACAAGAGTCAACAAACCAAGAGTGTGCAAGGTGCCGAAATGTTGACATGGACAATATTGCAACCGACAAGGCGGCAATAAAGGATCTCACTAACAAGGTTAAGAATCTTGAGAGAGTAGCTCAAATCGAGTTAGCTAAAAAGATTGTTAGTGAGGAAAAGAAAGTTCAATGGCAACCGAGGCATTGGGTACAAGGAACAACCCAAGGAAAGGCACCACAACAAGAGCAACCAAACAAATGTCAAGAGACAAGGGGCTCAAGACAAGAATATCAAGAAGGCAAAGACAACACATGAGCTCAAAAAGAAAAGCTCACCCATATCCTTCTTTGTATATGATCATGCAACATATGAGCTAATCCATGGTTCCAATGGAAGAGTAGTTGCAAGGTTTGTTGGGCCACACAATGCAAGGTGGAATCCTTGTGTGTGGGTGCCCAAAAGTGTTGTTTTAAAATTAAAGGGACCCAAGCAAGTTTGGGTGCCTAAATCTTGTGCTTAATCATTTTGTAGGACTACTCCTCGGGCGGTTCAACGTGGGTGCTTGATAGCGGGTGCTCAAATCATATAACCGGGGAGAGGAAGATGTTCTCCACACTTGACAACGATGATCTACCGAGTGGGAGTATATCTTTTGGAAATGATGGAAAAGGAAAGGTAACGGGTCGTGGTCGGATTGCAATCACCCATGACCTTTCAATTAGTAATGTGTTTCATGTACAAGGTCTAGGGTACAACTTAATGTCAGTATCACAACTTTGTGGAATGGGCTTCGGTTGTCTCTTACTCGATGAAGGCGTGACCGTCTTTAGAAAAGAGGATTCCTCAATAGCATTCAAAGGGCACTTAGAGGACAAGATCTATCTTGTGGATTTCTCCAATAAAGAAGATCAAAATCTAAGTGCTTGTTTGATAGCTAAAACTACATTGGGCTGGTTATGGCATCGCCGACTAGCTCATGTTGGGATGAGGAATCTTCACAAGCTTCTAAAGGGTGGCCACGTCATTGGACTAAAAGATGTTGCTTTTGAGAAGGACAAGATATGTAGTGCATGCCAAGCCGGAAAGCAAGTTGGAGCCAACCATCCATCCAAGACAGTGATGACAACCACAAGAGCGTTGGAGATGCTACACATGGATCTCTTTGGACCGGTCACATATCTAAGCATTGGGGGTAACAAGTATGGTCTTGTCATTGTCGTTGATTATTCCCGTTTCACTTGGGTGTTCTTTTTGAAGGACAAAAGTGAAACACAAGGTGTTCTAAAGAGCTTCTTGAGAAGAGCACAAAATGAGTATGACGTGAAGATCAAAAAGATTAGAAGTGACAACGAAACCGAGTTCAAGAACACACAAGTCGAGGAGTACCTAGATGAAGAAGGCATCAAGCATGAGTTATCGGCACCATACACTCCACAACAAAATGGTGTAGCCGAGAGGAAGAACCGCACTCTTATTGAGATGGCAAGAACCATGCTTGATGAATACAAGACTCCAGACACCTTTTGGGCCGAAGCCATCAACACCGCTTGTCATGCAACCAACCGGTTGTACCTTCACAAGTTTTTGAAGAAAACACCATATGAGCTTCTCACCGGTAAAATTCCTAATGTGTCATACTTCCGTGTCTTTGGGAGCAAGTGCTTTATTCTTAACAAGAAGCCAAGGTCTTCTAAGTTTGCTCCAAAGACCAATGAAGGATTCTTGCTTGGATACGGATCAAATGTGTATGCATACCGGGTTTTCAACAAAGCCACCGGCATTGTCGAGATCACGCGTGATGTAACATTTGATGAATCTAATGGCTCTCAAGTAGAGCAAGTCAATCCAAGTGATGTAGGTGATGAAGCTCCCCATGAAGCAATAAGGAAGTTAGCAATCGGTGAAATAAGACCACAAGACCCAACTCAAGTTCAAGATGATCCATCTTCTTCAAGTCAAGATCAAAATCCTCCACAAGATCCACAACATGAACAAGATCAAGGTGATGGCCAAGGTCAAGGTGACGACCAAGATCAAGGCAATGACCAAGATCAAGTACAAGGTGGTGGAGGAAGTGATCATCAAGATGAATCACAAGAAGGAGAAGATGCACCTAGGCCCCAACAACCCCGAGTTCGCCAAAGCATACAAAAAGATCATCCCGTTGACAACATACTTGGCGATATTCAAAAGGGGTAACCACTAGATCTCGAGTCGCTACCTTTTGTCATCATTACTCGTTTGTCTCTTCCTTGGAACCTCTTAAGGTAGAACAAGCGTTACAAGACTCGGATTGGGTAGTGGCAATGCAAGAAGAGTTGAACAATTTTGAGAGAAACAAGGTGTGGTCTTTGGTGGAACGACCCAAGCAAAACGTTGTGGGAACCAAGTGGGTATTCCGCAACAAGCAAGATGAACACGGTGTAGTGGTGAGGAACAAAGCAAGACTCGTTGCAAAAGGCTACTCTCAAATTCAAGAGTTGGACTTTGGGAGACGTACGCACCGGTAGCAAGGCTTGAGTCAATTCGTATATTGCTCGCCTATGCTACACATCATGGCTTCAAGTTATATCAAATGGATGTGAAGAGTGCTTTCCTCAATGGTCCAATTCAAGAAGAAGTCTATGTGCAACAACCACCGGAATTTGAAGACCCAAAGAAGCCTCATCACGTGTATAAGCTTCATAAAGCTCTCTATGGGCTCAAGCAAGCACCAAGAGCTTGGTATGAACATCTCAAGGGATACCTCGATCGACAAAGGCTTCACAATGGGCAAGGCTGATCCTACTCTCTTCATAAGAAAAGTTGGAAATGATTTATTTGTGTGCCAAATATATGTCGATGACATCATATTTGGTTCTACTAACCAAACTTTTTGTGATGAGTTTGCTAAGATCATGACTAGGAAATTTGAGATGTCAATGATGGGGGAGTTGAAGTTCTTTCTAGGTTTTCAAGTCAAGCAACTAGAAGAAGGAACATTCATAAGTCAAACCAAGTACACCCAAGACATCCTCAAGAAATTTGATATGATTAAAGCAAAGCCAAGCAAGACTCCAATGAAGACAAATGGTCATCTAGGTTTGGATGTGTATGGGAAGCCGGTCGACCAAAAGGTATATCGCTCCATGATTGGCTCTTTGCTTTACCTTTGTGCATCTAGGCCCGATATCATGCTTAGCGTGTGCATGTGTGCAAGATTTCAAGCCGCTCCAAAGGAGAGCCACCTAGTGGCCGTTAAAAGAATCTTGAGATATTTGATTCACACTCCAAACATAGGGTTGTGGTATCCTAAGGGCGCCAAGTTTAAGTTAGTTGGCTATTACGATGCCGACTACGCCGGATGTAAGGTAGATAGGAAGAGTACCTCCGGGACTTGCCAATTCTTGGGTAGGTCCCTAGTGTCATGGTCATCCAAGAAATAAAATTCCGTTGCCCTTTCCACAGCTCGAAGCGGAGTATGTTGCAGCCGGTAGTTGTTGTGCACAACTACTATGGATGCGACAAACCCTAAAGGACTTTGGATACTCTTTGACCAAGGTTCCCCTCCTATGTGACAATGAGAGTGCCATCATGATTGCATATAACCCCGTTGATCACAATAGGACTAAGCATATAGATATCCGGCACCACTTCTTGAGAGATCACTCTATCAAAGGGGACATTGAGATTAGTTATGTGAGAACCGATAAACAACTAGCCGATATTTTTACCAAGCCCCTAGATGAGAAAAGGTTTTGTGAGCTTAGAAGTGAACTCAATATACTTGATTCTTCTAATGTGGAATGAGTTCTTGCGCATCTTTGTGGAGTTGATTGTGGTGGTCTCTATATCAAAAATTGAATTGCAAAATTGTTGCTTGTTTGTGTATTGAACACTTTTGGAGTTGATCATATGATCTAGTTGCCTATCTTGTGAATATTGTTTTACTTGATTGATTGATGGCTATTCACAAGAGAAAGCAACCCCAAGTTCCAAGCTAGTCTTCCCCCAAAATCTGAAAATCTCGGAACTTCCGTCCATCACGAAAGTTCCGCCAAAAGTCTCTGTTCGTCTCGGAAGTTCCGATCCCATGTCGGAACTTCCGTCTCGAGACTTCCGAGTTGAGCTCGGAAGTTCCGTCCGCTCGTAGGTGTTTTTCAAATCAGCCATGTCGGAACTTCGACATGTCGGAACTTCCGACCTCCGCGTATATAGCCCCTAGGGCCGGCTCCTCTTACCCCTTCACCTCATATAAACTTCTCTCCTCCTCCAAACCCTAACCAAAGCTCTAATCGGCGATTTGAGGATTCATCCGACGATTTGGAGAAGCAATCCGTGGAGAAGGTGCTCCACCCCTCGGAACTTCCGTGCCCCAAGTTTTTCTTCGATTCTCCACCGTCGTTTTCTCTCCCGATCTCAAGATGGTTAGAACCAAGGTTTCCGCCAAGAGGCACGGTGGCTCCGCCTATATTGAGGAGTCCGAGGGGATGACTCGGATTATCGGAGTGACGACGGCGGTGATGAGATTGTGCCCGAGCCTAAGCGGAGGAAGAGCACAACTTCACGACAATCTCGGAGTGCTCGGACCGCAAGAGTGGACCGCGGTGGTACCCTTCCGGATCGAAGGGCTAAGGGCAAGGGCTTAGGCTGCAGGTGGAAGCTCTCGCTCCACTCCAAGTGAGGACTTGAGGAGAGTCACGGGCTTGGTAGTTCACCCTCCCGTGTACCAGTGGAGATCACGTTTGCCTTGACTACAAGAAGTGGGGAGGCTCTTTATTCTATGCACGGACAACTCATCCGGCTCTTGTGGATGAGCAAGAAGCTACGATGATAGGTTCTATACTTGGTTTCAACAAGATTATTATCGGTGCTTCTTCATCGACCTTGACAAGAAGACTCACCGACTGCATCCTCACCAATGGATTGGCTGGGATTATATGGCCAAGAAGGACGATCCTCTCTTTAATCAAGTCATTGAGCGGTGCAAGGCCAAAGGGGTCTATGATCGATGGGATTTCGGTATGATTGGAATGAAGAGGTCCTTTGTCGGTTTTGGGCCACTCTCTATCTAGATGGCGATAATGAGGGCTACTGTGTGCTTTGGATGACTCGGGGCATACGAGTATCAAGTTAGTTACAAAAAGTTTGCCGGCTATTTACGCTTGCCCAAGAGTGACAGGAGGAGGACCGATATCTCCAATGAATCGGTTAGGAGACGGGGACTTGGAATTCATGTATGAGGATCCCGACAATGCTTGTTTTGGGAAGCACTGAAGGTCTGCAGCCCTACTACCTCCTAATGAAGCTGCTTGCTTCGTCATAACATCGCGCCCAAGGATGGATTTGCCACAAAAAGTTGCTTCTTATTCTCGCAATGTCCTTGTGAGGATGGCCCCTGAATCGTCTGGTTTTGTGTGATGGGCCATATTATGGAGGAAATTCACCGGGCATCTTTTGATACTAGGCGGACCTTGCCATATGCTCCTTTCATTATGGCAATGATTGAAAAAGAGGCTGGACTCACATTTGAGAAAGAGTGCAAGCACCTCCCGCTTCGCCCTAAGCTTATCAAGGCAAGAGGTGCTTCTTCCTCCCGGTCTCATGGAGCCTACTTTGGAGGAGCTCGGCCTCCACCTTCTAGTGCTCCTCGGCGCTCTCGTGCCCCACAGCGCTCCGGTGCTCCTCGGCGGAGAGGTTCTCCCACTTCTTGGATATTGAGGGGACTTAAGTCCATCTTCAATGTGTGCACTGCCAACACGGTGGATGTTCACAAGAACAAGCGGCGCACAAAGAAGAACCGGCGTGGGATCAAGGAGCTTATGCGATCCCAAGGCTTAGAAGTGTCTCCTCCCGGTTCCGAGGAAGAAGAGGATGAGGCCCCTCCTGCATATCGGTGGCCTCTTGAGGACTATGCCCCCTACCATGAGCCACGGGACGAGGAAGCGAGAAGATGAAGAAGAAGAGGGTGACGAAGAAGAGCAAGAAGAGGATGATCAAGATGAAGATGAAGAATGATCTCTTTGTTTCTCTTTCTCCCTTTGTTTCTATCTTTTTGGTGCCTTGATGCCAAAGGGGAGAGATTGAAAAGAGATTTCTGTTTATCGTCCTTTCTTTGCTAGCTTAGTGGAACTTATGGGAACTTTTTTATGTGTGGAACTTGTGCCTTTATGTAATAGGGTAGCTTTTTCTTTTTGCTACTTGCGTGGTTGAATGATGGTTAATGAATGCTTCCGGGTTTAATGTGTGGTCGGGTTTAATGTGTGGTTAATTCTCTTGTTTACACTTGTGGCTTGCTTTATATGGTGTGCAGCTCTATATCGCTTTTGTTGCTTTTGCTTATCACTTAATTCATGTGCACCATGTTTTTAGGCACCCCACAAGTACAAAATATAGGGGAGCTCTCTCACATGTTTACGTGACTCATGCATCTCTTTAGGGGAGCTCCGCTATATTTTGTTTGTTCTCTTTTGCTAAACCTTGATATCATTATCTCTTTTAATTGCTTGTCATCAATCACCAAAAAGGGGAGATTGAAGATGCAACTAGGCCCCCTAGTGGGTTTTGGTGATAAATGACAAACAATTAAAACTTCTAATGTGTTGTTGAGCAAATATGCAGGTTTTTGAAGTCTACCAACCCACGATATAAGATTGATAGCCCCTCATACAAAAGCAAAAGATGGACTCAATGAAAAGCGTCAATTAGATCTTTTATCTCATTGAGTTTAGGTATGCCAAACTATAAAGAGGGGTGATTTAGTCTTTCATGCGGGGAATATGTGCTCAAGATACAAATGCCATAGCTTGGATCCATACCAAACCACTCGAAAATCCAAAAATACCAAAGTCCAAAGAATCAAAAGAACCACAACCAGCCAACTCGGAACTTCGTTCCAATGTCGGAAGTTCCGACCCTACCAGAGAGTTTTCTCGAAACTTCCGTTCCAATGTCGGAAGTTCCGTCCCTACGAGAGAGATTTTCTCGGAACTTCCGAGAATGTCGGAAGTTCTGACCTAGGAACCCACACTTAGCAAATCTCATCATCCACCATGTCGGAAGTTCCGTCCCAAACTCGGAACTTCCGTGTCTCTGAGAGAGTTTTGACGGAACTTCCGTTACGAACGGAAGTTCCGACTTTGCCTGTCCAAACACTACCAACGGCTCCTTTTGGAGCCCACCCTATAAATAGACCTCCCCATCTCTTTGAGCAAGTGCTTGGTGCTTTTCAAACTCCTTCTTCAACCTCAAGTTCTTGCTCTCAACTCTCTCACTCCTCTTGAGATTCAAGGACACATTGAGAGCTCCCATCTCGAATCCAAGCTTGAGAAGCATCATCCCAACCTTGAGCACATCTTCCTTTAGCAAGCAACTCTACTTCACTTGTTACTCTTGGAGATTCACTCTCCTAGATTGGCTAGGTGTCACCCTAGAGCTCCCAAGATTGTGGTGAGCCTTGGGAAGTTTGTGAAGGTTGTGATTCGCCTCCGTAAGGAAAGGAATCAAGCAAGAAGAAGAAGAACACCAAGTTTGATCTTCGTGGTCACTTGGGGAGGATTAGGGTTGAGAGAGACCCGGCTCTTCGTGAGCTCCTCAACGGAGACGTAGGAACCTCTTTGTGAGGAGTCCGAACTCCGGTGAACAAATCTTGTGTCTCTCTTGTGGTGCTTTGTGTGTTGCCCCTCGTTCTTAGTTCTTGTTTTGTGCTTGAGCTATATTGTGCCCGATCTACTTGTGTGGTTGGTATCTATTCATTTCCCGCGAGGTATAACACTCCTAGGAGGTGGAGAAAACTTTCTATTCAAAGGGATTTGTAAGACTCCCTAACTCACTTCATCATCTTTATTCATCCCCATAGTCCATCTAGGAAGTTCGACATTGAAGGAACTTCGTCATCAAGGAAGTTCCGAGATTGAAGGAACTTCCGAGATTGGACTGACTAACCTTGCATCTAGTGTTGTGTTTCTCGAAATTATTGTAGCTTGCCTATTCACCCCCCTCTAGGCAACTTTCATTACCAACTTCGGATGGCACACCCGTCGGCGAATGCCGTCTTGGCGCTCGCCATCTTCGCTCACCTACGCGAGGCATTTGTGGGGAGTGATGCCGTCGGTGAGCGTCTTCCGGTGGTTATTCCGCTTATACGGATTACACCGACGCTGCGCGCATGGTGCGCGATCGCGGCAACGAGCTGCCGGAGGGCGTGGTGCGGATGGCGTTCCGCTTGCTGTCTGGGGCATGAACCGCCCCGGCCCATGGTGTTCCCTGCGGGGCCGGGCCTCCGCACCATCTCTCCGGCAAGTTTGCCATCATCGGCATGGTGCCAAAGTTGGGGCTGCTTAGAGCCGCTCGACCCGACTAGCCCTTCCCCGGGTCGGGGCGAGGACTGTTTCGCGTGAGCGTCGTCCGTTGCCGTCGCCGGTGTCGGCCGCTCCGCGGCGCCGGGTCGGCTGGCGACCGGAAGGGGAAGAGGAAGGCACCAACCCTGCTGCCATCGTCCAACTCGAGGGACAACGATCGTCGGCGGGCGTGAAGCGAGTTCGCGCGGGCCCCTCGCGGTGTTGCGGGGATACCTCGGCTCCTTCCGAGGCTCGCGCGACGCCGCCGTCGGCCGGTGGTGATCCGACCGACCTGCCGCCGCATAAGTGGCGCCGTTTGTAGAGGTGAGTGCTTCTTGACTTTTCCTGCGTGTCGTTTTGCCTTGGTTTTGGGGGCTTTCTTAAGCGTGTTTCTTTCTATTAATTTTCTTGAAGGGGACCGCCCCTCCCTCGGATGACCCGCGCTGATCGGGAGGCGAGCTCCGGTGGTGGCGGGTCCGCTGGAGTCAACGCCGGTACGGCACGGAGAGCGGCCGCCCGCTCCGTGTCGACCCACGATGCTTCGTCCGAAGCTACGGCTGCTGGGGGCACCCCGGTTGGCGGTGCCGGGTTGGAGTCGGAGGTGCTGCCGGGTGGTGGTTCAACCGCGCGGGTCGAAATTCCATTGCTGCGGCGGGTAGTGGTTACGCTAGCGGCCCTCGAAGGGGGGGGGTCGCTTCGGTTCCCGAATGTTGCAGCCCGCGAGGCGCCGTCTCGCGGGTACCGTTAGTGGTGGTCGGGCCGGCGGCGTTGATTCGCAGCCGGCCTCTGTTTCTGCTGGAGGAGGCGTCCTGAGCTGATGCTTTGGCCCGGCGCCTACTTCTCGAGGTGCACGAGCGCGCTCGTGGAGGAGAATGCCCATCTCGTGGACATTCGGGAGGTGTTGGAGGAGAGGCTGCGAGCGAAGGCGTCTGCGGCACGCACGCAAGACCGGGCGGGGATGGAGGACGCCACTCGGTTGGAGTAGGAGGCCCGCTTCCACCCGGAGGTGGTGTACGAGGAGAGGCATCGGGCTCACAAGGAGCCGAAGGCGGCCTCTCTTGACGTGAAAGCCGGCTGCGGCCGGGAGGCGGCCGTGGCGGAGAAGGAGGAGGCCCTAGCGAAGGCGTGCGCAAGGCGTTTGAGGAGGCCCGGCGGGAGCGCGAGGCCCATGCTGCTAACCTGGATCGCCAAACCGCGGCTGCCGGAGGAGCGGCTGCGATATTGGCGGAAGCGGAGGTCGTTGTGGCGGCCTACGAGGCGGGCTGTAGAAGAGGCGGAGCGACGTGCGGCCGCATCTCGGGCAGCGGTGGAGTGCCGCGCTGCTCGGTGTCGCCACCGGGACGTGTAGGTGTTCGAACCACCGGCTAGTAGAATTTTGTCCCGGGGTGCGCGTTTTGGGCCGGATGGTACACAAGGGAAAGACACGAGGATTTTAGGGCTGGTTCGGGAGAGCTCCCTACGTCCGGTGGGGGTGGGTCGCGGCTCGTGTTCCTTGCATCAATAGTAATGGTCTACAACGGAGGTGGCAGAGGAGTGTGCTCCAAGTCCCTTGGTGCCGGTGTACGTGCGTATGAGTGTGCGGAAGTGCTATGAGTTTGCTGGTCCGTGATGTCTCATTGGACCTCTCCCTAGAGAGAGAGAGACTCCTCCTCTTTATAGATGCAGAGGTCGAGCTTGGGTTACATGGGAGAGGGAGAGAAAGACGAGTGTGTGTGTCCGCGAGGCCGTCCATACGGCACGGGTCCTTCCTTGAGCTTCGACCGGTCGCTTTTTCGGTCCGTCGCATCGCCACCGTAGCCTGTCACATCAATGATGCGGGGATGGTGTGTTCCGTGTTCGGCGGGGTTGGGGACTGTATGCCTTCGTACGGTTGGATGATGACGTCGAGGTGGAGTGGTTGTCCGGAGAGGACAGTCCATACCGACCCTCCCGCGCCCGCCAAAGGCATTTAAGGCCGGTGGTCGAGGTCGCTACGGATGGTCGTACGGGACGGGGCTCCACTCGAGCTCGAGCTTGGGTGCCGGCTTTCACGGTGCGCAAAACGGTGTTCATCACGAGGCCTTGTAATGATGACCGTACCCTCGGTCGTCCGCCTATGTCTCCTTTTGATGAGGACATCACACTCTCGGATACAACCAAGACTCCTCCGTTGCACATGCATGGTTTAATGATAACTAGAGCACCGTCGAACTTACGGGTGAGCTCATTTTTAATAGTTTCTTTATGTATATTTGAGAATATATGGCTACCTAATAAGTTAATTATTGTTAGGAACCATGGAGATGATGATGAGACATGTGGAGAGGAGCTTGGAGGCGTGGAGGGCCATCAAGGGCGTGCAAATCAAGTTGGAGGCCCAATCCAAGTCGGACTCGAGTGTGTTTCAGAGTCTAGAAACAGCCTGCACTAAAACGGACGCTCCGGTCGCATACGAAGTCCGTTTGGGACGTTCTTTATATGGATGGAAAGACAATTTGATAACCTTTCCATTGGAGCCGGTCCCACATCAAAATTCATCCGGAGTCATCAGAAATCATCAAAAAAAGTTGACGTTTAGAATCTGTTTCGGTGCTGCGCCACCGTTATTTGGCCTTTGGGCTTGTATCTTGTGTGAGCCCACTAGGGCTGCGCCCAGGGGTCCTTTACCTAGCCTAGAGTATTCATATACAGCAGCCGCTGCATCATTAGGGTTTGGGTTTTGCTTAGATTATTCTTTCAAGAACAGTTTCGCCGTTTTGTCGGTTTGTGAGACCCCAACTCGTGAGTTCAATCATATATTTGCAATTTGGTTGCTTCTATCTTGTTCTTTCTTGTGTTCTTCGATTCGCAGGCAAGAATTAGCCTTCTTGGCGAGGTCAATCGTGCTTGCACGTTTGATAACCAGAGGAGACGTGGTGCTGCGATTGCGGGGTTCGGAACGTGTTGTTCGGAAGCCGGATCGATTTGTGTCAAGCCTCCGCCAAATCATAGTTTATCGGAACCTTTTGGAAGATCGGGACGCCCGTCCACATCAAGTGGTAATCAGAGCTTCAGGTGCACCGTTAGGTTCCCCTATCCTTGATATTTTGTTTCGTCCTAAACTCCAGAAAATTGCCCTACAAAAATATTTGTTCCTCGTTGTTTCTGTTATCCTATATCCCCTTTGTGCCTAGCAATTTGCAGTTTGGTTTGCTTTTTTGAATTTTAGTCCCTTGTCTCGTGGTTGTGTGGCTGGTTTGAGTTTGTTCTTTGGTCTAGATTAAGTTATGAGCAATACTTGTTTCAATTCCTTGCGTAGTCGGTAGAGAAATCAAGTTGATTTGAATGTGCAGATTGAGAGAAAGAAAGAAAACTGCTTTGCTGACTTATGTTGAGATTTTTGAAAAAGTAAATTCTCCCCTTGTATCCACAATAGTCGCATCAACATATCAACTTGAACCAAAAATTTGCTTGGTGTACCTGCTGGTTTCCTTGGCCAAGATTTATTTCTTTCTAGAGCCTCGCTACAACTGTGTTTCCCCCACAAAAAAATAGTGATTGTTCTCGGCCTTGCTTCATTATCCTTGGAAAGTGCTAGGTTGAAATCTTTTATGTTTGCTGCACTCTCTTGTATATAAGAAACAAAAGGCAAGGAGGTGCTGAAAAAAAAAGAATAGAAAGAGCCGCACCAAAAAGAAAGTTAGACAAAAAAATCGGAGTTGCTTGCATTCTTTGTGTCCTTTGTTGAGTCATTGCTTCTTGCTTGCTTGAACTAGGTGAGAGACAAGTTTGGGCCGGTGACATTGACTTACTTGGGACTATTATTCAGTTTTGCAATTCTGAATTGAAAATTTGCAATTCCTTACTACTATATTTTGCCTATCCAAACTCCACATATATCCTTCGAACAATCACGGGTTTTGACCCTCACAATAATTGGCTCACACTCTCCGGATATCCTTTGCTTTGTTGATAGTAAGAACCTTGTAAGAGCTTGGTTGGATACTACCTTTTTGCATATTGAGAGTTTCCACTTTCACCACTACCCAATAATTGCTAGTTGATAGGGATAATACTTTTGTGTTGTCTTTTGTTGTCTTCTAACAATGACAGGTTGTGCATATCCACCAACATATGATGGTGTGGGTGCCGATGAGTACATTGCATGGGAAATTGCCATTGATAATGTCTTTGCAACTTGCTTCATGTGTCCAAGGAGGAAGGTTAAAAATGCAGCTAGTGTTTTGCGACACTCGGCTTTAGCTTGGTGGGATTCTTTAAGTAATTTTGATAAACCTCAAACTTGGAATGATATGAAAATTGTTATGAGAGAAACTTTTGTTAATCCACCTTCAACCTTGACTTCATATGATAAGGTGAATAATTTAAAGGATCAGCCCATTGTTGTGTCTCTTGCCCCTCCTAATTTTTTGCAGGATGCTAAACAAAAGGAAGATGACATGGAAGAGAATGAGGAGCTCACAACATCTTGTGCAAATTCAGAACCACCACTTCATAATGGACATATTACTTGTACTGAAATTGAGAGTAAAGGTAATGCTCATCATGCTACACTCACGGAGGGTGAGAAATTTCTTGATGTGCTAAATTTTTCTACCAATCCTGCTATTGTAGAGCAACATATGGTAGAACCATTTATTGATTTACCTTTGTCACAAGTTGATTTGTTTGATTTGCCTTGTGATATAGAGAAGTTGTGTGCTAGTGCTTCACTTATATCTTTGCCACAACAAATGCATGAACTTGATACTTGTTCTTTTGATTCGGATGCTTGTTACTGAAATTAAGCATTTGATTCCCATTACTTGTGAAAATGATGAGCGAAGATTGCTTGTCTTCTCTAAACACTCGTGGGTTATATTGAATTTGACTCTCTTTGTGATTTAAATTCTATAGAGAGGAGAATATTTTTTGAATCTGAATTGCCTTTGTTGACAAGAAACAATTTTCATGCTATAGGTGTGACGTCCCACCCGGGACACCCGGGAATCGGTACGAGGGAACACTCGACGAAGCGAGGTACAACGAACATCATTCCATACAAGCCAGAATATATACATCATGGTATAATGCAACCAGGTTTTCGAAATACGGACATTGAACGAGCGGATACTTATTACAATAACGAAGTACGAAGATCTTAAAGTTAAATAGCGGAAGTTCGAGTTTCATGACAAAAGATGTTTCAACGACGGTTATCGTGATGTACCGAGCCCGCCGTACACCACGATCTTCGTTCCTCAAGGGGTTGGGATGCGTTCCCACTGCGGGGAACCATCCTCGGGGCATCTGCTCCTCTTCAGGAAAACTACCGAAGGGTACCCGGTAGTACGACTCATGACACTGAAAACCATGAAGATCGAAGCCCTGAGTATGCTAATACTCGGCAAGACAGTATCAGGTCAACGAGGCACGCTAAGGCCGACGCCTAACATGCTAAGGCTTTACGTCTGTGGGTCTCTTTTTCTTGCGAAACAGCGCTAGAGGTAAATCCTTACTTTCAAGTTTTAGCTCGGTATTAGGTACATTAAGAACTATCATTTGCGATCGACATCTACTTCAATCAAGTTTGCAAGCAAAAGATTTATCTTCGCCAACTCCCTCTTCTCTTCTCTCTTCCTTTCTTACTTCTCTTGATTAAACTACGATGCGACGAGCTAAACAAGCGGTACTCATTCATTGCGAGGGACGGCGATTCGAATCGATTTCATACCGACTAGCAAAACCCGACTACACGACGCATACGACAACTTTTCCCGCCAACACCGACGGTAGAATAGCCGTTTCCAACTCTCCCGGGAATACGGAGACCCCACGCGATACATTCCCCGCCGTCATCCGTGAGCGACCCATTTCCCTCCCGTGAGACTCCCATCTCACTAACGACCGACAAAAGAGAATTGGCTACGTCACATCTGCGGGGTCGTAGGGTACATCGACTTGCTTGGGCCCATTACTCTAGCATGTAGCACGGTACGTTCAAACTTGTTCAACTAGGCCGACAACGGTACGGTCCTTGACCAGACTCGAGACGGGGCTACCACCTTGCAAGACCTCGTCTTTGCACTTTCCCTTACGGGGCCCGTCCGGTCTCAACTTAATTAACACTCTCTTTCGATTTACGACGCAACAACCAGCTCTTAAAGCCTCCATGCTTTATGTCCATTCAACCAACTACCGTTGTGACTAGTGATTAAGCATAGCTTCTATCGAGCTACACTGTACCGAGTATATCACGAATAAAGGAATCCTAGCTCATGCATCTAGGACATCAATCATTCCTCGTCACCTAGTGCACAAACATAACTCTGTCTAGTGTAATAGAAAGTAAATACTTTAAAACATAGGTAGGATGCACCGGGGCTTGCCTCGATTCGCGTCGATGTTAACTCCTTCGGTCGACGGGTCGAAGTCGACGTTGACGTTCGCGTCTCCTGGATCACCTTTGCTCGGAACGTCGACGCTTTTAGATCCTATGTCGACCATTGAACAATTTCGATTTAGCAACATGAATGCATGAGTATGCATGCTACGGTATGAAATGTGTGCGGCGACATTTTCGTTAATCGACAGCTAAAGATTACGATAAAGGCATGCTATGTCGCATACAATGCTAAACTATAATCGACGACTAAAGATTACGATAAAGGCATGCTATGTCGCATACAATGCTAAACTATGATCACATGAAATGACAATGTTTTTGCTTAATTTTGGGAAACGGCTTCGACAATAACTTTCGTCTGCAGTATCTCCTATTTTTAAACCAATTCTTTTCTTAAAAATAATTAAAAACTCAAATAAAATAATGAATTTTTCCTATGTAAAGGAATGAAAATAATTAAAACTAATAATTAAAATTTCTCAAAATAAGAATTTAAATTCATAAACAAATAGAAAATGATTTTCTGAATCTAACGGAATTGGTTTCGCATTTTTCCGATTTTTCTTCACTTTTCTACGAATTTCCGAAATTTGGAAAAAATCTGGACCACACACACAGGGCCACAGGGTTGCCACGCGAGATCCCACGTGGCCACACGGAATCCCGGGCCGTGTGGCCCGTGGTGTGGCTGCGGCGGCGGACGGCCGGACGGGGTGGCGTGGCCGCCGGAGCTGACCTGCGGTGGGCAAAAGCTTGCCGCGGACCTGCCTACACGCGCTACGAGGCACAGGAAACTCGGTAGGGGTGATGAGCTCGTCGGCCACCGGCCGAAACTGACCGGCGGCGAGCCGCGGCTCGCGCGGAGCTCCGGCGAGCCTGCGTGTGCGCCGGGGAGCTCGGATTTTGGGGGAACCGGTTCAGAGGGCATCTAGGCTACATGAACAACACCGGCAGAGGGTCGCCGGACTTGGGAGATGGCCGTGGCTGGGCGCGCACCGACGAGGGCGGAGTGGCGGCGCTCGGTGCTCAGGGGGACTTAAAAATCCGGCCGGTCCCGGGCCACCTATACACGAGCGAGCTACCTGACGGAGGGAGCATGGTGTAGAGCATCAAATGGAGCGAAGACCCGGCCAAGCGGCTCACCGGGGGTGGAGAATTCCGGAGATGAGGCGGTCGCGGCACCTGCGGCCTGCTCGCGGGGAGAAGCTCCGGTCCGGCGAGCTAGGGATCTCGAGCTCGATTGGTAGGGAGGGGGCTCCAGAGGGATGCTGCGCAACGCTTGGGGGCGATGGCTTGGGTGGGGAGTCGCCGGAGGCGGCCGGCGACGAGGGCAGGGAGTGGCGGGGTGGTGCTCGGGCGAAAGCAGAGAGAATGGAGAGGGAGCTCGGGCTCCGGCTTTATCCCAACGCGGCCGACGGTGAGGCAAGCTGCCAGCCAGCTGCGTGGCGAGCTCCCGCGTGGGACGCGCGGCCGACGCCGGCCTCGGGAGGCGAGCTGGGCGGCGCTGCGCGCGCTCAGCCCCGGCCGACTTCGGCTATTTTGCAAAATCCCCCTCCAGCTTTCCTCAAATTGCAAACCATAGCTACAGTGCTCGAAAAAATTTTACAAAAATTCAGGGGTGTACTTGAAACTATTTCAAACCTTTTTCGTTATTGGTCGAAGTCCAAATTCAAAAAGAATTTTGGTGTAACAATTCAAGTATAAATAAAATTACGTTCTTTTAATTTGCTTTAGCCTAATTTTTGATAAATAACCTTATTTTGTTCAACACATGCGAAAGGTCTGGATTTCGTGTCCGACCCGGAGAGAATTATTACATGCCTTAATTTATTTTTAGTTATTTACTTTATCGACATCCTTTTCAAACGAAACGACATCGGCTTTGCTTTAGAACGTCATTTCATGTGCGTTTTTGGGTCAAAATCACACGATTTTCGAAATATGCGATGCCGGCATGATGCTTGATGATGTGATGCAGTGCTTGGATTCTTAGGGTTGTTACAATAGGCAAATATGATCATAATGGTGTGTATATGGTACATAGAGTTTATATTACCTCACATCCAAAGCTATCTTGTGTTGTGCAAGAAAGTAATCAACTAGCGAGTCTCCACTATCATTGAACATATCATGTCAACTGCAGCTAGTTTTGTTTTTAAGAAACAGGGTCAATCACAAGAAGGGAAGCATTATTGGTTGCCACCACATAATACAATAGTTCCTTCATATGCTCCCACAACGGTGGACAACATTTACAAGTGCTTGGCCAAACCGAGGATGGTTTGTTATCAAGAAGGGGAGAATGATGAGAGCATAAAAGCTCTAGATATGACCATTGAAGTTGGGTATAAGGTAAGCACGTTCCTACGCCAATGTAATAAAAACATTAAGAAAAAAGAGGGTGAGCTTGAGTCGAGGACGACTCAAATTCAAGAAGGGGAGGATGATGAGGACATCACACTCTCGGATACAACCAAGACTCATCCGTTGCACATGCATGGTTTAATGATAACTAGAGCACCGTCAAACTTACGGGTGAGCTCGTTTTTAATAGTTTCTTTATGTATATTTGAGAATATATTGCTACCTAATAAGTTAATTATTGTTAGGAACGATGAAGATGATGATGAGACATGTGGAGAAGAGCTTGGAGGCGTGGAGGGCCATCAAGGGCGTGCAAATCAAGTTGGAGGCCCAATCCAAGTCGGACTCGAGCTCTGTTTCGGAGTCCAGAAACGACCTGCACTAAAACGGACGCCTGGTCGCATACGAAGTCGGTTTGGGGCGTTCTTTATATGGATAGAAAGACAATTTGATAACCTTTCCATTGGAGCTGGTCCCACATCAAAATTAGTCCGGAGTCATCGAGAATCTTTGAAAAAATTTGACGTTTAGAATCTGTTTGGTGCTCTGCGCCACCGTTATTTGGCTTTTGGGCTTGTATCTTGTGTGAGCCCACTAGGGCTGTGCCCGGGGGTCCTTTCCCTAGCCTAGAGTATTCATATATAGCAGCCGCTGCATCATTAGGGTTTGGATTTTGCTTAGATTATTACTGTCAAGAACAGTTTCGCCGTTTTGTCGGTTTGTGAGAACCCAACTCGTGAGTTTAATCATATATTTGCAATTTGGTTGCTTCTATCTTGTTCTTGCTTGTGTTCTTTGATTCGCGAGGCAAGAATTAGCCTTCTTGGCGAGGTCAATCGTGCTTGCACGGTTGATAACCGGAGGAGGCGTGGTGCTGCGATTGCGGGGTTCGGAACGTCTTTGTTCGGAAGCCGGATCGATTTGTGTCAAGCCTCCACCATATCATAGTTTATCGGAACCTTTCGGAAGATCGGGACACCCCATCCACATCACCTTTGTCGGGTCTACAAAGACAGCTCGTCCCGTCGATGCGCTCGACGGGAGTTGGCGAAGCTACGGGGACGGCGCGTCCCGTCGGCGTGCTCACGACGGGAGTAGGCGGGGCTACGGGGACGACGCGTCCTATCGGCGTGCCCGACAAGGGCAGGTGGCCGTGGCCGGTGAGAGGGGCAACAGAGTCAAAGACATTTATTACCGAAGCGTGCGGACGCGCTCCACGGTAAAGTAGGTGCGATTAATGCCGCCGCTCACTCGAGCTTGCTTGGTTGATTCGTGAGAAGGTCGCACGAGGCGGGCCTCTTCGAGCATCCCCGCTCAAGGAGGGAAAGGTCGTGCGAGCCACGGCTCCTTCCCTCGCGCGAGGTGAAGGTCGATCTCGTCTCGCTCGACCAAGCGCCTGCGGAGGTCGTGCGGGGCGGCCTCGACCGTCGATGCTGCTCCCGGGCCTAGAGCTAAACCCTTTCACGGGTGGGTCCGGGTGATGCCACATGGCGTCGCTAGTTTTGCCCCCGACGGTAGCCCCGAGACCCCGGGTGAGTCGTAAGTCGCCCGAGGGATCCGTCGGGTTCGTGTGTAGTTGTTACGGTCTCTTAGGTGATCCCCATCTACGGGTGCGCGCGAGCACGTCCGATGGCCGTAGCCCCCGAGCCGGAGGATGAGTCGAAGACTTGTGCTTTGACTGATTACGAGGTCATGTGTTGCGACCCCGTAGTTGGGTCTCGGGTTCGCGATGCCAATCCTCGAGCCCCCGTGCGATGCGGGTGGCTAGTCGAGGGTTGGTTCGTCTTAGCCGGTTTCCCCATTCGTGCGACGGAGGGTAGAGCAGATCCAAGATTCACCTAGAAAGGCCGACATGTGGGGCTCGATGAGCTCCGTAGCGGGATGAGCTCGAGCGAAGCCGGGCCGGCCCTATCCCTACCTCTCTCTCTCGTTCAACTCACCGAAGCAACACCACCATCGCCGCCCCTTCCTGTCCATGCCGCCGGGCCGCCTCCGACTATCCCCGCTCGAGGCACCACCTCAAGCTGCTCCACAAACTCGCCCCGTATCTCCCCACGGCCTCACTTTCCATAGAGCCGCCCTAGGCGGGAGATCAACGCGATATTCGTCAGGAGCATTCCACCGTCGGTCGCCGCAAGCTCTTCGGTTTCTCCTTTGTCGGTGAGCCGTTTTGCACCGAGTTCTGCTCCTACTCGTGAGAAAGCTTTAGCTCTAACCACCCGATAGGTCTTCTACTAGAATCCCGCACGGCGGGCGTCGAATTTTGGTCACTTTCGTTAGGTCCGAGCGCCGCCCCTTCCACCTCGCCGTCGAGCACTAAGTTCTAGGCCTTTTCGTCGCCAACAATCTCGACGCCGATGTTCTTCACATGCCATTGAAGCTTCGGAGGTCGCCACACTTCTTTGCGTCGCTCTAGGTGAGCGCTAGCCGCCGCCGGACTGCTCCTGCCGCCGCCCCTCGCCGACGGTGACTCTCCGGCCGACCTCCGGCGCCGGCGACCTCACTTGTGTGTTCCTCGCGGCACACCGGTAGTGTAGGGTACCTTGTGGACCGAGTTCGCCCAACTCCGGTGGCCGCGCCACCGCATCTCTGGCCGCCGCGGGCAGCGCCACACCGCGGGCCACACGCGCGGGATCGCGTGTGGCTACAGGGATCCCGTGTGGCAACCCTATAGCCTCTAGTGTGGCCCAATTGTTTCCTAATTTTCTAAAAATCGTAGGAAATTAAAGAAAAATCGGAAAAATATAAAACTAGTTTTGTTGAGTTCATAAAATCATTCTCTATTTGATTATGTATTAAAATATATATTTTGAGAATTTTAATTTCATAGTTTTAATTAATTGCATTCTTTTGATTAAGATAATTCATTATTTTATGGTAATTATTATTTATTTTTAAGAAAAGAATTTGTTTAAAAGAAGGAGATCTATGAGACGAAAGTTTTTGTCGAAGTCGTTTCCCAAAATTAAGCATAAACATGTCATTCCATGTAATTATAGTTATCATTTCATGTGACGTTGCATATTGTTATCATAACTATTAGCTGTCGGTTAGCGACCATGTCGATAAAAACATTACATGGCATATCATATACACTCATGCATGCATGTTACTAATTCGTAACATCTTGATGATCGACATAGGATCCGGAGTGATCGACGTTTCGTCCGAGGTCTGCGCCGAAGACGTGAACATCGACGTCGACCCAACCACCGAGGAAGCTAACGCCGAGCGTGACTCGAGGCAAGACCCGGTGCATCCTACCTATGTTTTAAAGTATTACTTTCTATCACAGTAGCTAAGCTATGATTGTGCACTAGGTGATAGGAAATGATTGATACCCTAGATGCATGAGTTAAGATTTCTTTATTCGTGATATACTTGGTATAGGTAGCTCGATAGATGCTATGCCTAATTCATAGTCGCAACGGTAGTTGGTCGGATGATCTTAAAGCATGGAGGCTTTAAGAGCTTAATGTTGTCGTCGGTAATCCGAAAAAGGATGTTAATGAAATTGAGACCGGATGGGCCCAGTAGGAGAAAAGGGAAAAGACGAGGTCTTGCAAGGTGGTAGCCCCGTCCGTGTCGATCAAGGACCGTACCGTTATCGGCCTAGTTGAACAAGTTTGAACGTACCATGCTACATGCTTGGTGTAATGGGCCCAGCAAGCTGATGTACCCTACCACCCCGGGGATGTGACGTAGCCAATTCTCTTTTGCTGGCTGTTAGTGAGATCGGAGTCTCGGGGGAGGGAAATGGGTCGCTCACGGATGACGGCGGGGAATGTATCGCGTGGGGTCTCCATATTCCGGGAGAGTTTGGAAACGGCTATATGTCTGTCGGTGTTGGCGGGAAAAGTTGTCGTATATGACCGAGTGTGGTGTGTATACGTCGTGTAGTCGGGTTTTGCCAGCTGGTATAAAATCGATTCGAATCGCTGTCCCTCGCGAGTAATGAGTACCGCTTGTTTAGCTCATCGCATCGTAGTTAATCAAGATGAATGAGATGAAGAGAAAAGAAGGGATGAGATAGTGGTTGGCAAGATAATCTTTTGCTTGCAAACTTGATTGGAATAGTTGTAGGCTGCAAATGATAGTTCTTAATGAACTTAATATTGAGCTAAAAGCTGGAAAGTAAGGATCCACTTGTTAGCGCTGTTTGCGCAAGAAAATAAACCCACAGCCGGAAAGCCTTCGCATACTAGACGTCGGCCTTAGCGTGCACTGTCGATGGGTCGGTCTTGCTGAGTATTAGCTGGTTGTTTCGACTTTATGTTTTCAGGTCACGAATCGTAGTACCATGACTCGTTCGGTAGTTTCCCCGAGGAGGAGCAATGTCCCGAGGGTGGTTCCCTTCGGTGGGAACGCATCCCGACGCCGTAAAGGAGAAGGATCGTGGTGTACGTCGGGCTCGGTACATCACGTTAGATGTTTCAAATGTCTTTTGTTGTAAAAGTAAACTTCCGTTGTTAAACTCTTTAAATGTTTTCAAACTCTTTTGTTGTAATAAGTTCCCACTTGTACGATGGTTGTGTTTCAAAAACCTGGTTGTTTTATACCATGATTTATATATTCTGGCTTGTATGGAATGATGCACCGTTGTAACTTGCTTCGTCGAGTGTTTCCCTGTACCAATTCCTGGGGTCCGGGTGGGACGTCACGGGGATACCATGGGACGATCCTTTTCCATGGATCGTTACTAGTAGAACTGCTTTTATTTTCATAGTTTCTTTTGAATTTGATGTATTGTTTCTGAAATGGATCTTTTGCAGGTACACTAACCATGTTAGTGTATTGTGTATTGAAAACTTAGATTAACATACGTGGTTGAGTACGGGTCGCCACCGAAGTTTCATCTACCGATAAATCGGTAGTAATATTTTCTTTTGAGTGAGGAACGGTTAGGCTTAAAAATGAAACTTGCATCATAGCATGGGATAAAATAACTGAAGTAAAATATGGCTTATCTTCTTTGTAACCTTCTGGCTGTTTGTTTGTAAATTCAAATAATCAAGAACTTAAAATTTTGACTTAAAGATCTCTTAGAACCCCAAGTTCTACATCGATCTCGATTCTGTCCTATTTTTAAAAAAATCCATATCTTGCGATCCAATCAACTAGCCCGTGCTATCTATAGTCTTCATAAAGATCTCTCAGCTATCTACAAGATTTCTATTCTGAATTTTTGCAAATTCTACTTCCAAATAGCATCTAAATGTCCAATGATCTAGAAAGGTCAGTCTGTCCTAACAGCTGACATTGTTAAGTTCCAAAATTCATAAGTCTTAACTCCTATTGAGTCTTGAGGTATGCAAATACTTTATGGAAAGTTTTGAAAGTCCTTTTTATTCTCCAATCCTTGAAAATGTTCAAGTTCACGAGCAAAGTTTCCAAAACTCTCAGCGGCAGTGAAGTCTGTTTTGTAACATTCGGTTTCACCCTATCAACTTCCGAATTTCCTATCTTTCGTTCTGGTTAACCTAAGAGTTTCCATGAGTAGCCTTTGGAAAGATCCATGAATTATCTACCATTTGGTATTCAGAGTTTCCATGAATTTATAGGGGAAGTGCGATCTAAAGACGAGACTAATAAAGCAAAAGATATGAGAAGCAAGATGTTTAATAGTCCCACAGCTGAACTGGAATGCTATGGACGTAGTAAGGGTGGTCAGAACAAGGATAATATGATCATCGACCTTCAGGAAGCAAGAGAGTTGATAGCTCTGTTGTTGGTTATTTAAGTGCCAGTTGCAGAGCCTATTACCATGGAGTAAATGTTTTTGCCAACACAGAGATCAGAGAGTAAAGGAACTTTCATGAATTCTTACACTAAAAAAATAAGGAGGGAGGAGTAGATGGAGTTTCTTTTCTTGGAGAGTCACAAGCTCAATTGAAAAGACATCTGATTTGGCCAACTGTCAATACTGTAATAATCTCACAAGTACAGCAAGTATTCAGGAAGATGACCTGCATGAAGAAGTGGAGGAGAAATGTTTCTACATGCGGACTTGTCCAAGTTTCATCCAAGGTTTGAAGAGTGTATACAACAACAGGCGAACAACATTTTTGAACCTCATTATCAAAGCAAGCTACCCAAGATGCAAATGATGTGCCACCCACTGGAGACGGAAAACCTACTACATTTGTCAACTATCAAAAGCCCAGTCGTTTTAACATGGATTACAAGGCTTCGATGATAAAGGGTAACCAACTACCGCCAAAGTAACTCGGCTGATCGAAACTAACGTGTGAGACCAATTCTTGCCCTAATACCATATTGTAACTTAGATTGTGTGTAGATAGAAGAACAACCTGACCCATTAGTAACAACCATGCAATACGACCAACAAGTGCGAAGGATGCCTTGCCCCTGGTAACCAAATCAAACTCCTATTCTCCCGTTCCCTAGATCATCTTTGGCCCTCCATGTTGTATTAAGGAAGCCCTGACCTTGCTGTAGATGAACAATATGACAACTACCCTAGAAAAGTTACCATTGCTTACTTTCGAACCTTTGGGACTTTCCTTCATAAGTTCGACCATTCTGGACAATTAGGAGACCATCACCACTTTAATGAGTTTGTCCTCTTGACTATAGACGAATCCTAGGTCATTTTTCAACTGATTGAGCTTTTCTCAATTACAGTTTACCTTGAATTGTGCCAGTTCGTGCAGGTGCTTCTCGAGTCAAAATTGTGATCTGCAGAGGGTTCTTTCTTGTTGCAAATTGACAAAAGGAAATTCCACTTACGATTTTCTTTTGAACGAACGACGTATTATCCGGAGTACGCAACCGGGACAAAGATTGTTGTGCTTGGAATTTTACTGGTACAACTAGCCGTCGTCATGACCATTATCCTACTAACAATTCAGTCCTGGACTCCTTCGAATAGAAAATTCCAAAGATAAAGACCAAGTTTAGGAGGTTATTTTTTTCGTCCCACTACATAGTAGGTAGGTTTCAATTTGAAATGTGGTACGGACTCAGCTATGAAAACAAGTCACATTGATTCGAATTTGGAGAAAGAGTCAGATTTGGACAAGATCTAGGGCAACAAGCTGAAACAAAGGTCAATTTGAAAGGTGCAAATCAAGGACAAGAGAGGTATGGAAATAAACAACGTGGATCCCATACAGTTGACAAGAACAATCATGTTTAGTTATGAGTGTCACCAATGAAAGGTGTTCGACAATTGTGGAGTAAAAGGAAAATTGGCACCTCATTACCTGGGCAGCCTATAAGCTGAAATGGCCGACCAACTTGTCTAGGGTACACGACATCTTTCATGTGTCCTAATTGAAGAACTATCTCAATCCTCCAGCGGACGCCATTTGGAGAATAATGAGGATTTACAATCGGATTTGACTTATGCCGAGTACCCAATGAAAGTACTCGATGAGAAGAATCGAGTTACTTGGAAGCAAACTCTCAAATTCGATAAAAGTCCAATGAGCAAGAAATTCTAAAAACGTAGCCACCTAGAAACAGCAGAGTTTCTTCATACTCATTATCTTGGAGTTCTCCATCAACTCTAAAGCATGGACTGTTAATACAATTACCTTCTTCTTGCTTGCTTTTAAATCTCAGGACGAGATTTCTTTAAGGAGGGAGGGTTGTGACACCCCTGGTGTCACTGCTCTTGCATTACTACAGGACAACAAACAATTGTAAATTAGGCAGAAGGATTTCAAGTTTTGTCGCTGCTGAAAATTTATTGGATTTAAAATTCAACTCGGAAGCTGGCTACATGGAATAACGATGTCAAAGTCCGCAAATTGGCAAGTGTGACAATTCTCTTTGGTCAAACATGTATCGAAAGGAATTATGAGCAATTTCTCAGAATTTATTTCCATTTTGAAAATGCCCACAAATAAATGGAATTGAAGTACGAGTTTATTTTCCTAGAGGAATTTTTATCCCGAAATCTAATTGGAATCTGGACTTCAACATAAAAGAGAAAAGGTTGGAAATGTGTTTATCTACACCCCTGAATTTTCCCAGAATTTATCAAGCCGCGGAAACATGGTTTTCAATTTTATAGAACCGCAACGACCTTTCTGCAAAATGACAAGCTTATCCAATCTCTACCGGTACTTTCTCTCTGCTCTCTCTCTCTCTCTCTCTCTGCACAAGCCTACCAACGACGCGGTGCTGCCGTGCCTGTCCCACTGCGTGCCACGCCACCCTGCTCGGCCACGCAGCTGCTTGCAGCTTGCTCGTCCGGAATAAGGCCGAGAGTCGTGCGCTCTCTTCTCTCTATCTCTCTTTCGCACTCTCTCTCTCGGCTCCCGCACTGCTTCACAACCCAAGCTGCCATGGCTGCGCAGGTCTGAACCTCGACGTGTCGCTGCTACGCTCTACCCCAACTCGCAGCCAGGCCACCCATCGATGTACCTCGATTTGCTTGAGCAGTTGAAAGAAATCACACGTTAATCGGAGCTTTGAGCTAGGAGTAATTGGAAATATACTCTAGCTAGTTCAGTGAAGAACATCTCCGGCGCCACCACCAAATCCTCCACACACGGTGAGTTTCATCACTTGTGACTGGTTCTATGGTGAGCGCAATTACAGTTTTTAGCCATTTGACCTCTTCCTTACTCTGTTCCTCCGAGGATTGCGCCGGAATCGAGCTTTTCCCGCCTCTGTTCCAGGCCAACCCCGAAAGCAACGTTGACAACCTCCACCGGTACTCCCCACACCCTCTAGTATTTTTTCCGGTGTTTTTCTTGCACCGGCAAAGCCCTCCGATAAGGAAGCCCAGGAAATGGAGGCCTGCACCGTGCTCCGGACGTCGTCGGAGCTCCGCGTTTCCGTCTCCTCGACGCCGGCCTGTTTTCCGGTGAGGCCCCACCCCGGCAACTCCACCATCTTGCTCGTCGCATCTAGAACAGTCCGTAGCCGTGTGTCCGACGAGCTTCATCGACGTTTTCCCAACTCCGGCTAGCCGTCGTCGCCCTCGGCCGCCATGCGCCATGGCCACAAACTAGACCACACCAGACTGGATCCCGTGTGGCCACAGCCACTGCCGATCCCGAGCATTGTAGCCCTCTCGTGTGGCCCGGATCCTATTGGCCCAGTTCATGAAATATTTCTTTTCCCGAAATAAAAATCCAGAAAATCGTATTATCTCCGAAAAATCGTATCTTTTGTTCTAGACCTTCAAAAATAGTGAATCCAATTTTGTTGGATTCCTTGGTTCATGCTCTATCCAATGGTCATGTTGTTGATCAGTGTTTCCTCATAGTTTTTCCAAGATTGATCAGGTCATCCAAAACACTAATTAATTCATAGTTAATTATCTATATGTGATAAAAGTGCAAACTCAACTTTGTTAGTTTCCTTTTGATGTGTTTTATCCATTAGTAAGGTCCGATGATTCAGTTTCTACATGTGTGCATGATAGTAGATAATTTGTGCATCACATGGTTAGCTTTTTATAAGTAAATTGTGCATAATTTTAATTATTTAAATTGTGCATTCTTGGCATATAAATGATTGTGCATAGTAATGAGTTTCAGTTTAACCATAAAACCATACTAGTGTATAGAATTTATGTTGCATTTTAGCATGTTTTATTTTGCCAACCCATAAGAAGGTCACATAAAATGATAGGTTTTCTTTAAAATAAACTTCATATTTTATGCATATGTCTTCAAGAACCATGTTTGTATCATCGATCATTTGTATCGTCCATACCTTTGCATCGCTCTGCATTTATCGATATTGACATGTCGCTAAATTTAGAAAACATCGAAGTGCGGGTCAAGGATCTTCGAGGGAATCAACTCAAGACCCGGCATATAAAGCTACTAACTTTGTTGTGTAGGCACAAGGCAAGCCCCGGTGCATCCCACCTTTGATTTTAAAGTCTTTTCTTTTATCACAATTAATGAGTCATGTTTGTGCACTAGGTTATACGAGTTGCTTGACACCCTAGATGCATGAGTAGGACTCCTATGAGAATGTTACCCTTATACGGGTACGAAGAGCTTGATAGCTGATCTCGCTTAAGTCATAGGGAACCGGTAGAAGTCGAGTGGTGTCATACACTACTCGCGAGATATAGGGTGATGACATGATGAATGATGCTAAGAGGAATGATAAGAGAAAGTCGAAAGTGAAAGTGAAGATGATGATAAAGCTAAGACCGGACGGGCCCCGTAGGGAAAGGGCAAACACATGTGCCTTACGAGGACATGGTCCGCAAGGTGGTAGCCCCGTCCGTGTCGATTAAGGACCATACCGTTGTCGGCCTAGTTGAACAAGTATTGAACGTACTCGACCTACATGCTGGTGTTTATGGGCCCGATGAGCTGATGTACCCTACCGCCCCGGTGGTCCGACGTAGCCAACTTCCTTTTGTCGGCTGTTAGTGAGACCGGAGTTCTCACGGGAGGGAGATGGGTCGCTCACGGATGACGGCGGGGAATGTATTCGTGAGGACACCATTCTCACGGGAGGGAGATGGATCGCTCACGGATGACGGCGGGGAATATATCGCGTGAGGACGCCATACTTCGAGGGAGTTGAAAACAAACCGGGCCTCCGTCGGTGTTAGTAGGAAAAGTTGTCATATACGACCAATGCGGTGCGTATATGTCATGTAGTCGGGTTTTGCCGGCTGGTATAAAATCGATTCAAATCGTTGTCCCTCACGAGTAATGAGCACCGCTTGTTTAGCTCGTCGCATCGTAGTTAATCAAGAGGAATGTGAAGAGAAGAGAAGGAATAGATGCTGGTCAAAGATAATCTTTTCTTGCAAATTCATTGTTGTAGTTGTAGACTGCAAACATTGGTCTTAGTGAACTTAATATTGAGCTAAAACTTGAAAGTAAGGATCTATCTGCTAGCGCTGTTCTCGCAAGAAAGTCAAACCCACAGCCATATAGCCTTCGCATACTAGGCGTCGGCCTTAGTGTGCCTGTTGATGGGTCGGTCTTGCTCGAGTATTACAATACTCGGGGCTTGTTCGTTATGCTTTCAGTCCACAAGTTATACTACTACGACTCGTATGGTAGCTTCCCGGAGGAGGAGCAAGGTGCCCGACGTTGGTTCCCTCTAGTAGGAACGCATCCCGACGCCGTGAAGGGCGAGGATCGTGGTGTACGACGGGCTCGGTACATCACGCTAGTCGTCCTAGGTCGTCTTTTGTGGTGAAAGAATAACTTTTGTTATGAGACTTTTAGATGTTTACAACTTCGGTATTGTAATAAGTTTCCGCTGTACAATGTTTGTATTTCGAAAACCTGGTTGTATTATACCATGATGTATATATTCCGCTCGTATGAGATGATGCACTCGTTGTAACTCGCTTCATCGAGTGTTCCCATGTGCCGATTCCTGGGTGTCCCGGAAGGGATGTCACGGTTCTCGGGTCACGCATGACCTCGGGTGACTCTTGCACACCCGGCTGCCGGATCGGCAGCCCCCGAGTCGGACCCGGGGCCAGCCTTGTGCGGAGCCCCGAGCGAGCCACGAAGGCCGACGAGGTCGGAGTCGGAGCCCCGGCTCGGTTGGGGGTGGAGTTCTCGGGTCGCGCATGACCTCGGGTGACTCCGGCACACCCGTCGCCGGATTGGCAGCCCCCAGGTCGGACCCGGGGCCAGCCTTGTGCGGAGCCCTCGAGCAAGCCACGAAGTTGACGAGGTCGGAGTCGGAGCCCCCGGCTCGGTCGGGGTGGAGTTCCCGGGTCGCGCATGACCTCGGGTGACTCGGCACACCCGCTACCGGATCGGCAGCCCCGGGTCGGACCCGGGGCCAGCCTTGTGCGGAGCCCCGAGCGAGCCACGAAGTTGACGAGGTCGGAGTTGGAGCATCGGCTCGGTTGGGAGTGGAGTTCCTGGGTCGCGCATGACCTCAGGTGACTCTAGCACACCCGCTGCCGGATCGGCAGCCCCGGGTCGGACCCGAGGCTAGCCTTGTGCGGAGCCCCGAGCGAGCCATAGAAGTTGACAAGGTCGGAGTCGGAGCCCCGGTTCGGTTGGGGGTGGAGCCCCGGGTCGTGCGGGACCTTGCGTGACTCGCGCACACCCGCTGCCGGAACAGCAGCCCCGGGTCGGACCCGGAGCCGGCCTTGTGCGGAGTTGTCGTGGTCCGTCCTTTCTTTCTTGATTGCGGCCCGGTAGGTTCCGGCTCGTAGAGTTCGACTACTAGGGCCACGATAACAACTTGTGGGGTTGCGGCTAAGTAGAGGAGCAGGTGGCTCGCGTGGCCGTGGGGCTACCAACACCGGTGTCGACATTAGGTATCGCTTGAGCTCTTCTAGTGCCTCGGCTGCTTCCGTGGTCCATTCGAAGCGGTTGGTTTCCTTGAGTAGTTTGAACAAGGGGAGTGCACGTTCGCCGAGGCGGGAGATGAAGCGGCCCATGGCTGCCATCGACCGTTGGCATCTCTTAAGGTCACGCGGAAAGAAACACGTGACCGCGGGAGAGCCAAGGGTTTAAGTCACTTGCACTATTTAACCAAATAATCCACATCCAAGTACAAGTACTAGATATGTATTATAAGGTGGGTCATGAATATCCGCAAGCGGACGGATAACCCGTTGTAGCATTTCACCCGAGAGTATTCAAGGGTATCGTATTTATATTTTCCCAAAGGAAGACATGGTTGATAAGAGTACTTATGCTCATGGTGTTACAAAAGAGTGATGAAGTAATCACATTCCAATGCAGGGGTTAGGAGCAATAAATTGAGGATAGTGTGACACACACCAAGGCAATGCATTCTCTAATGAAAGGGATAGAGGCAATCCTAGATAAAGCTAAACTAGACTAGCAGACCACTACTCCTAATGATACAACATTCATATGAGTGCGTAGCTTCTACCTAACATCCAAGATCATGCAAGCGCAAGCAAGCGTCTAATGCCTAGGCATCATCGGGAGATCCGTCTTACGCGAGGTCCGCCTCGCGACTCCGGCCTTTTAGACTCCTATGCCATGCCCGAACGTGGAGGATTACTTTGGATGACAAGGCCGTCACTTCTTGTCACCTACCTCTACAAACCGTGGGACACGAAGCACATTCAAAGGTGGGTAGATAACCCCAAGCACCATGCCGGCGTCACTAACCACAACTCTAGATCCCTCGAGGCACCCCAATCCTACGGATCGACATGGTGGTAAATCTAGAGCACCCTTGCGGGACGATGAACCCGAAGCCTATTCATAAGAACACTAGTCTAACTAGCATAAGCCGACGAAAGGATCAAAGCTAGCACTAAGTCATGCAAGGCGTTCGTCGCTCAAGAATGAGCGACGAACGGCAATCAACCAAGTAAGATCAAGAGTAATCGATGATCAAGTATGAACGAACGAAGAACATTCGATATGTGTTCATCTTCTATTAATGAAGAACGAAGAACGAACGATGAACTCATATGAACGAACGATGAACGATCGAGCAAGATCATGACTACTCCGTCAAGCTCATGACAAGGATATAAACGAAAGTATTCCATATATAAAAGATCAAGTCTTACAAAGAGAGGATACAAGAGCTATACCCAATTCTCCACAAGACCTTGGGAGCAATGAGGCAGCCCACTACTAAGCCTAGCACTACCTAGAAAGCCTCTAAACTTCTAGTGTGAGGAGAGAATGATCCTTGTGTTGTTGTGTGTGTGTTAAGGAGGGGGGTACCCCTCCTTATATAGGCTTGAAAGGTCGGCTCCTGGAGGCGGTTTCGTAGGTCGGTGGCATTTAATGCGCGTGGAACCGACCTCCGGAGGCGGTGGGCAAACCGCCGGAGAAAAGTGGGCTGGGGGGCCACCGGACCGGTTCGGCCGAACCACCCCGGTGGGTTCGGCCGAACCGGTCCCGGCCCCTCCCGGGCTGGGCTTTGGCAGTTGGCTCCCCACCGGATGTTGGTCTTTGTTCCAGCTTGCTTGTGGCCTTCTTTGTGTTGGATTTCGTGGTCATTGGCCTTTTATCTTGGAGTTGATTCCCGCGGCGAAATGGAAGTTTTGTAAAAGTGTTGATTTGTCGCCTCGGGCCCGGAATTCATCATTATCCACCTGCACACTAAAAATCTAGAGGTACAAGTGGAACTAGGTTATTTCTAAGTAAAATGCGTGTAAGACATGCCTAGTCCTTCTCATTTATTTGACTAATTGACGGTCGAAATTGGTCCGTAACGACCGTCAACAAGTCCCCCAAGCTTACCCCTTGCTCGTCCCGAGCAAGTAGTGGAACTTTAGGTTGTTGATCAGGAGTTGCTATAATGCCTACTTCTTAAAGGTACCAAGTGTATAACAAAGATACTCATCCTTGAGTTGAATAAGTTGGCAATGGTAACTCACCCTTCCCCTTAGTCCTCATGGGGCTTTGTGCTTTTCACTTTACCTTGGGCGGTTGAGAGAGAGAACGGTGTATAGAGCATTTATTTTCTCTTCCCTTGTCTTGCTTTTTATTCTCCGGAAGTTTTCAAAGGATTTTTTTCAAGTAAAACCACGTTCCACAAGTGATACTCTCGAATCGCTCTAGTGGTGTTTGTATTCCTCACCAAGGCATGTGTATTGCCTCATCCTACATCTAATAGGCTTTTGTGGAGCTCAAGGTAGGATATGAAATGAGGCATACTTGCATTCATATTTTGCAAAACCAAAAGAGTGGATCCATGGAGATAGCAAGTCATACAATCGTAGATCAAGATGTGCAAGTGTGAAAATGATGGTGGTGGTGTATGTGACTACTCCTCTTTTTGTTTCACCTCTTTTTATTTTGGATTTTGGGCATGGCTATCTTTTCTTCTTTCTTTTTCCATGCTCGAAATGAGAGCAGCTTTTTTTTTTTTTTTCTTTTTCTCATGCTTATCTTTTGTGAGCCTTATTTTCTTTTTCTTTTGCATAGCCATGCCTTCTTTTGATATTTTAAGAGAGGTGATAAAATGTGAGGAGTGTCTTTATTTTGGTGGATGGCATGACATGTTGCTAACTTCCGGTGTAGAAGTGTAGCATATGAGGTGGAATGTGTACGTGATCTTGATCATGAGAGTATGAAAAGCATCTCACTAGGGTCACACAATTTTGATAAAGCTCAATGAAGTAACAAGTAGCAAATGAGTAAGGTTTTCAAAGGAAATTTGCATATGGCTTTGGTAGGAATTTATCATCACTTGGGAACTTATAGATTTCGCAATTTTTGGGAACAAAATTCCGGAGATTTCAAGTTCAACTTAGGACAAGATCATAGCAGCTCTTTTTACCATATCATCATCTCACAACAACTTAGGTGCAGCTCAAGCATGTGCAGCCCACAAGTTTCAGGTTCTAAGCAAGTTTTGCCAGCCAACAAACTCAAAACTAGGAGAGTTCTAAATTATAAACTAGGCACATGAGAGAAATAAAACAGAGCAACTATTCATCATCTCAACATAGAAAGACTAGCAACATACTTGCAGCGCATAAAAGGAAACTAAGCTACTTCTTTTTGTTCTTTTTAGTTTTATCATTTTTATTTTGTTTTTCATATGAGAGGCAAGAACAAGCAAAAACAGGAGACAATAAAGGATACAAGTTGCGATACATGATACCTTAGCGAGGGGTGCTGCCCCCCCAAGCTTGTTCTTGCTCATGGGTTTGGTGGAATGAACCCCATGTGACGGAAGTAAGCCAAAAGATCGGCTCGTTGTTGCTCCGTCATGTTGGTGAGGGCGGTGAGCTGGGTGTCGGTGCGCTCTTGCCATTGACGAGTTTGCAAGATGTGTTGGTTGAGCGCATACTCGGTGTCTTCCGCCGTGGTTTGGAGTCTTCCCATTTGTGAGGAGAGGTTGTTCATCTCCTGCTCAAAGTTGTAGCCTTGGGCTGATCCGGAGTCGGTGGAGTGTTCCTCCCATTGTTGTTGTGGAGAAAACAGCCCCGGGCCATATCCCGGAGTTTGCCACGCCGATCCCCCGGCCATGTGAGGTGGAGGGGCTGGGTACCCACCGGGAGAAAGCCCGGGGTGGCTGTACCCCGGCCCGCCATGAGCCGTGGGCTGCGGTGTGGGCATCTCGGAGGTAGATGGCTGTTCCGATCTGTGCGCCCCCTGCGAGAAGATACACTCCTGCGAGACCGCTCCGCTTCTTGGAGCTCAATGGTTAGATTTTTGAGAGTATACAAACGAAGGTCCGGGTTAGGTAACCGAAACTCGTTTGTATATCCCACAAAATAATATATGAGGGAATCGTTCGGACCATTCTTAAGAGAGTGACCATGAATAAGATAATCTTTATTTATAAGAGAGCGAGGTGTAGCAAGGTATTCAACATTAGCATCATGTAAAGCTCCCACCCGCATGGCAATTCGTGTCACTAAAGAGGTACATTCAATTGGTCCTATCGTCCCAAGATTTTCTATCCATTGGCGAATCATGGCTTTCACGGGAGCAATCTTAATCTTATCAACCGCAGCAAAAAGAATTTTTAGCTCATCCTCGCGCACACTCCGAATATCACTCCTTGGAAAAAGAGTGATAGCAATCCACATGTGCATAAAACGCAAGGTAGGATGATGGATGTGATTAGCTCTAGGTCGCACGCAACTAGGAAGACCCGTAATCCTCTCCCAAAAAGCATGCTTTGAAAACTGAGGAAGGGCACCATCCAAGTCGGTATTGCAGCGAGTATTAAAGCCAAGAAGAGTGCTAAGTTCTTTCCAAGTCAAACGGTAGGATTCACGGAAAAACCGAAAAGAAATTCCTTCATCTACCGTTCGTAGGGTGCATAAAAACTGAAGTGCAAGCAAGCGGGAACCCGGCTCATCTACACTAGCAAAATCTGTCCACCCTAAGGCTTTAAATACTTGAGCAAATTCAGCATCCATACCTATTTTGTGCAGCAGCTCCGTGTCAAATGCTCGCGTAGGAGCAAAGAGACGGTGTTGGAGAAGCGTGTAGGTGTGCGTCTCGTACTCGCCCACTAAGTCGAGGTCGGAGTCGGTGAGGAGACGATGCTCGATGTTGCCCTCTTGCCCTTCTTCCTCGACTTGTGGTGGTGAACTTGGCGGTGACTCGACTACGGGCGTGCGCGGGTGCTTCGACGTGAAGAGCTTGAACTTGAGCGTGAGCTCAAGGACCTCTTGATCGACCCGAACAGCTTTTTGGCACCGGTCATGGCTGCACACAAAGAGAGCAAGAACACAAGAACAACAACTCCGAACGGGTTATGTGAGGGAAAATCAAATTGGCGACACCGTCGGTTGTTCATGTGAGCAAGAAATCGCAACTCGAGAAAACCAAACAAAAACAAATCAAACCAAAAACTAGAAAGCACACCAAGAACAAAAGATTTCTGCAGAACTTTTAGGCAATGAGCAAGTGAGGGCAATGGAAAACTTGAGAGCAATGAGAATGAAGTGAGTGAGGAGTGGAAATGATAGTGTGAGAGGGGGAGAGAGTTCTGGCCCGGCCACCTCTACTTATAGCTCACGAAGTAGCCGTTTTTGAACGTTAGAAGGGGCATATGACCGTTGGGAAAAAAAGACAGACCGAGCAACGGTCATAGCAGCTCGGCCGAACCAAGGAGGTGGGTTCGGCCGGCCTGCTGTGGGTCCCTCTTGCTCCCCTTTTGGCCCATAGCCCCCAACGGCCAAATGATCATTGACCATGGTTGCTACGTCCAGATATTCCTCGAAATATTTGCTCAATAAGAAATCCAAAGAAAGTTGCCTCAAATTCAACTTTATTCGAAAAATCAAATCTCGAGAAAAAGTGTTGGAGAAAATTCCAACATGCAAAATTGTTTTTGGGTTTTGTATAAGGATACAAGGGTTGTCCAAAAGTTTCAAACAAAAGTAGGAAAATTTGGACGTAAAAGGATTTTGGTTTTCAAATTTTATATGCATGGCGAGTGAAAAAAAAATCGAATATGCTGGCGGAAAATCCAAATAAATGAAATGAAAATTTTCTTGTGATAAAATAGAGTATGCAGGGAGGTTTTTATTATTATTATTATTATTTTTTTTTAAATGCATGTGGTGGAAAACAAAATCAAAAAGAAATCGAAAGATAATGCCGATTTATCCTCGTCGGCCAGGGCTTCGCCATTTTAAGTCCGGCGAGCGAGGACTTCTCCATTTCTTTTCATCCTTGTGGTGCAGGCCCTTTCCCCGGAGAGGAGGATGAAGATGGCTGCACCTTCTTCACTTGCCACACTTGGTTGGTCTTTGTTGATGTAGGTGGCTTTATGTCTTGAAGGACTCGGCTTCTTGGCCCATAATCCCGGCCTTGCTGTTGCAGGCTTCTTGGGTTGGTACCATGACGGATTCTCAATTTTGTCAAGTTGCTTCCAAAAGGCGATGAGACTATCCGTCTTTCTTGGCGTCACTTCAACTTCACGGATGTTTGAGGGATTTGGCCCATACTTGATCTTGATCATTGAGCATTGTTCTTTTCTTGGTTGAAACTCAAACTTTTCCTCCTTCCCATTGATGTGGAATCGGATTTCTCCATTCCCAACATCAATTTGGGCGTTTGCGGTACCGAGGAAGGGACGTCCCAAAATGAGGGGCGTGTTCTTGTCAATATCCATCTCAAGCACCACAAAGTCCACCGGTATGAAGTTGCCTCGAATTTTTACCGGCACGTCTTCGGCTATTCCCGCGGGGTAGCGGACCGAAGAGTCCGCCAATTGCAACCTCATTGGTGTAGGAGTCAAGGTTGTGTAGCTCAAACGATCAAAGACTTCTTTGGGCATCACGCCGACGCTTGCCCCAAGATCACATAAGGCTTGGTCGAAGTGGTGTGCCCCAATGGAACATGATATTGTGGGGCAGCCAGGGTCCTTCTTCTTTTCTCGAAGCCGATTGAGTATAGCTGCGCTACACTCCTTCAGTGAGCTTGACCATTTCCTCGTTGGGTAATGGTCTCTTGTTGTTGAGGATGTCTTTAAGGTAACGTGCATATGTGGGCACCTGCACCATGTCCAACAATGGCACGTTGACATGAATCCTTCGGATGGTCTCGACGAATCGAGCAAATTGTTCATCCTCCTTTGGCTTCCTCGTTTCGTGAGGGAATGGCAAGAAGCTTGTGTCTTGAAATTCAATTCCATTCTTCCCGTCACTTGGCTTCGGTTCTTCTTCTTTTTCTTTGGTAGTAGAAGGGCTTTCCTCCTCCGGTTCGTTCCTGTTCTTCTTTGCTGCATGGTTAGGATATGGCGGATCCCGAGTGGATTTTCCTCCCCTCGTGGTAACCGCATTAACATTTTCCAAAGAAGACTCGGGTTGCCCCGGATCTTCCCAGAATTAGAACCAGGAATAAGAGCAACTAGCTGAGCAACTTGGGTTTCAATCATTTTATTAAAGCTCAGCTGATTTTTGAAAGCAGAGGAGAAACCTTCTATTTGTGCGCTTATGTTTTCTAAGACTTTGTCGTTGGCAGCAAGCTTTTTGTTGATAGATTCGTTGATTTTAGCTTGGCCATAAACCAAATCTTTCAAGGAAGGCTGATTATTGTTAAAGCCAGAAAAATTGTTACCTCCTTGATATGATGGTCGGTTTTGGTTGTACCCTTGTCCTCCGTTTGGACGATACCCGTTGTTGTTGTTCATGTAGAATGCTTCTTCATGGGTATGGGGGCAATCCTTCCCCATGTGGCCGGTGTTCCCGCATTCCTCACACGTCATGTGTGAGTCCAATGCATGAACACCACCATTTGCGTTGTGTTCATCCAAGCGTTTTATGAGGAGGTCAACCTTGGCGGACAGCATGTCCACCTCCTTGACAGGGTGTACGCCTCTTGAGCGTGTTTGGAGTCGATCATCGCTCCACCCTTGATTGGAGACCATCTTCTCTATGAGTTCTTTTGCTTGGGCAACGGTTTTGGAGAAGAAGGCTCCTCCAGCAGCGGCATCCATATGTCCACGGGTTGTTGGTGTCAACCCGTTGTAGAAGTGTTGAAGAATGAGCCATTCCTCCATCCCATGGTGAGGGCAGGCCGAATGTATTCTTGAAGCCTTTCCCATGCCTCGGGCATGGATTCATTTGTCGCTTGCTCGGAAACTTGCAATTCTTCCACGAAGGGCATTGGTTTTACCCATCGGGAAAAACTTGGCGAGGAACGCCGTGGAACATTTGTCCCAAGTGTCAATGCTTGCACGATTGGCATAAAACCACCTGTTTCGCCTTCCCAATGAGGGATAGGGGAAACAGCGAAGTCCGATAGCATCTTGGTTGACTCCGGCCGTGGCCGATGTGTTGCATATCTCCAGGAACTGTTGGAGATGAGAGTTGGCGTCCTCGGAGGCCTTTCCACAAAAGGGAATGGCTTGCACCATAGTGATGAGGCTGGACTTGATGTCAAGTGTTGACGGTCCTTACGGTCCTTTTTTACCATCAACTTTATGCACCTTTTGAAATCATATCCACCACCAAGAGTAGACATAGGGCTTTTATCTAACCATTTCCACAAGTCTTGGTGAATTCGTGAGTGCAGGTGCAATCCATATGAAAACGGGGACAAGTATGCATAAAACATGGGCTTCGCACTTGCCTAACTTTCCCCGACATAAAAGACAACTCTCTCAGCCCAAAATCCGGAGAAACGAGGCTCCAAATCTATCCCTAGCAACTGGACCAAGGAGGGAAGCAACACGGAGAGCCACCACGAAGAAGACCAGACCCGGTGGGGCCCAGCCCGGTTCGGCCAACCTCGGGATTTGGGTTCGGCCGAACCGTGGTGGTGGCCCCACCGGCCCATCTTTCTCCGGCGGTTCACTACCGACGTCCGGAGGTCGGTTCCACCTGCATTAAATGCCACCGACGTCGGGAACCGCCTCCAAGTTGCCGACCTTCCAAGACTATAAATAAAGGGGCACCCCTACCTCTCTCAAGCATCCAATTGAAGAGATCACAACACATTGACACCAAGAGGAATCCATCTAGCATTAGACTAGTCTCTAGGTCTGTAGAGGATTAGAGGGGGAGTTTAGTAGAGGAGAGGGTTGTCCTCTCTTTGTGAGGATTTAGCCCAATCTTGTACTTCGAGGATACTTGCTTATAATAGAAGTTCGTTCGTCGTTCGTTCATCGTTCTTCGTTCGTTCTTCGTTCGTTCATCGTGCATCTCATATTAAGTAAGTATCAAGGTTCACCTCAATAGAATTATCTTCTTTGTTCCTCATGCCTTATGATTGTACTAGTATGATGATCATGTGCTTTCTATGTGGTTATTGTCTAGTCATGATAGGTTGCTTCATGCTTCACATGCCTTCATTCATTCGTGTATGTCCTTACACTCGTTTCATGCATGATGAGGTGAGACATGCTTTGGCCAATGACTTGATGATCCGTAGGGTTAGAGTCATGTGTGACATGGCCCATAACTCGTCAATCCGTAGGGTTAGAGTTAGGCATGTCTCACCCATTTACTTGATGATCCGTAGGGTCGAGTCTTGCATGTTCCAAAGCACTTGATCCGATTCGGCCGGTCAAGATTAAGTGTACTCTTTCGGGAGTTCAGTTTAGCAATGTGAGCATGGTGCTTAGATTGATAAACCGCTTTGGGTGTTTGGTTGTCTGCTCGAACAGGATAAGATCCGACGAGTGAGGACTTAATTGCTTCACCGCCACGTGATCGTAGGACCGGCATAGGGATCTAATTGCCCTTGTGTCACGTGTCCTGGATGAAGGGTAACGGTAGGTGGTGACAGCCCTGCCGTGCCTAGTCCTCTTGTTCTATAGTAGATAGCCTTGATTGCCTGGTAGAAGGAATGCCCGTAGGTGGTAACAGCCCTCGCTGGTTATCCCCTTGTTCCAGGATGACATAGAGCTTAGACTTGTATGTGTTGCATTGTTGGCATCTCTTAAGGTCACGCGGAAAGAAACACGTGACCGCGGGAGAGCCAGGGGTTTAAGTCACTTGCACTATTTAACCAAATAATCCACATCCAAGTACAAGTACTAGATATGTATTATAAGGTGGGTCATGAATATCCGCAAGCGGACGGATAACCCGTTGTAGCATTTCACCCGAGAGTATTCAAGGGTATCGTATTTATATTTTCCCAAAGGAAGACATGGTTGATAAGAGTACTTATGCTCATGGTGTTACAAAAGAGTGATGAAGTAATCACATTCCAATGCAGGGGTTAGGAGCAATAAATTGAGGATAGTGTGACACACACCAAGGCAATGCATTCTCTAATAAAAGGGATAGAGGCAATCCTAGATAAAGCTAAACTAGACTAGCAGACCACTACTCCTAATGATACAACATTCATATGAGTGCGCAGCTTCTACCTAACATCCAAGATCATGCAAGCGCAAGCAAGCGTCTAATGCCTAGGCATCATCGGGAGATCCGTCTTACGCGAGGTCCGCCTCGCGACTCCGGCCTTTTAGACTCCTATGCCATGCCCGAACGTGGAGGATTACTTTGGATGACAAGGCTGTCACTTCTTGTCACCTACCTCTACAAACCGTGGGACACGAAGCACATTCAAAGGTGGGTAGATAACCCCGAGCACCATGCCGGCGTCACTAACCACAACTCTAGATCCCTCGAGGCACCCCAATCCTACGGATCGACATGGTGGCAAATCTAGAGCACCCTTGCGGGACGATGAACCCGAAACCTATTCATAAGAACACTAGTCTAACTAGCATAAGCCGACGAAAGGATCAAAGCTAGCACTAAGTCATGCAAAGGCGTTCGTCGCTCAAGAATGAGCGACGAACGGCAATCAACCAAGTAAGATCAAGAGTAATCGATGATCAAGTATGAACGAACGAAGAACATTCGATATGTGTTCATCTTCTATTAATGAAGAACGAAGAACGAACGATGAACTCATATGAACGAACGATGAACGATCAAGCAAGATCATGACTACTCCGTCAAGCTCATGACAAGGATATAAACGAAAGTATTCCATATATAAAAGATCAAGTCTTACAAAGAGAGGATACAAGAGCTATACCCAATTCTCCACAAGACCTTGGGAGCAATGAGGCAGCCCACTACTAAGCCTAGCACTACCTAGAAAGCCTCTAAACTTCTAGTGTGAGGAGAGAATGATCCTTGTGTTGTTGTGTGTGTGTTAAGGAGGGGGGTACCCCTCCTTATATAGGCTTGAAAGGTCGGCTCCTGGAGGCGGTTTCGTAGGTCGGTGGCATTTAATGCGCGTGGAACCGACCTCCGGAGGCGGTGGGCAAACCGCCGGAGAAAAGTGGGCCGGGGGGCCACCATACTCGGTTCGGCCGAACCACCCCGGTGGGTTCGGCCGAACCGGTCCCGGCCCCTCCTGGGCTGGGCTTTGGCGATTGGCTCCCCCACTGGATGTTGGTCTTTGATCCAGGTGCTTGTGGCCTTCTTTGTGTTGTATTTCGTGGTCATTGGCCTTTTATCTTGGAGTTGATTCCCGCGGCGAAGTGGAAGTTTTGTAAAAGTGTTGATTTGTCGCCTCGGGGCCTGGAATTCATCATTATCCACCTGCACACTAAAAATCTAGAGGTACAAGTGGAACTAGGTTATTTCTAAGTAAAATGCGTGTAAGACATGCCTAGTCCTTCTCATTTATTTGACTAATTGACGGTCGAAATTAGTCCGTAACGACCGTCAACATGCATGAGTAGGAATATTAGAAGTACATAAGGACCCATCTCGGCTTTCTCCTTAACCCCGCTTAGCCTAGGCTTAGTTCTAGTGTTAGATTGGATTGCTCTGGTGGTGTTGTCACTACTACCCACTATCATTATTATCCTTACCCCTATTTAGGCTTTGGTACCTTATTAGTCATATGATTATGAACATTGCTATCTCGTAAACCACCGCCTTCCCCGTGGAAAATACGATACCCTTGAATACTCACGGGTGAAATGCTACAACGGTATTCTCCGTGCGCTTGCGGATTTATCGTGACCGTAAGAAATACCAACAAGCATTTCCGGCGCCGTTGCTCGGGAAGGCACTCGGTTGAAGAGTCACTAGCATTGTTTATAATTATATTTCTTTTAACTACCACTGTCTAGATAGGTCTACCTTTGCTTTGTTTTCTCTTTATGTGAAAACAGGGTAGTATACCACCGGCGTCGACTTATCGAGGCAATACACGTAAAATCAAGTAACCTTGAGGCGATCGTAACCGCGAGTCATCCATCCTCAAGAATACTCTCGACAGGCAAGCCAGCTACATCCGCACCATCAAGCTCAATACCTATGGGTGGATTGCTTTCCCACGAACACTCCGCTGCCAATGTTAACCGTGTGGCAATTGGGCCACACGTCAACACCGGAAACGGAAACTTCAAGCCTACAACCAGCCAAATCACCATGGTGCAGGCCAATCCATTCCATGGACTGGCCAAGGAGGACGCAAAAGTTCATCTTCATAAATTCCTAAAAGCATGCAAAACCTTGTCCATCGAGGGAGTCAACCAGGATGTCATCCGACTCCGTCTGTTCCCCTATTCTCTTGCGGGGAAGTAAGACAATGGTTCTTTGCCCACCCAAGTATTTCGACTACTTGGGATACTTGCTCGAAGCGTTCCTCGATGAATACTCTCCAAGAGGCAAAACCTATGCCCTTCACGCACAAATTCCAGATTATTGGAGAGCACAGGAAGAATCCATTCCCGAAGCATGGGAGAAACTTCAAGATTATTTGACAAAATACCCTGCTCATGGAATGGACGATTGGACAATATTGATCGATTTTTACCACGGGTTGACACAACGATGCCGTGACTATCTTGATTCTCGTGTCAAAGGGGGCATCTTCTCACTTACCGCCGCAGAAGCAACAAAATTAGTTGAGAAGGTAGCTATCGGTGAAGGGTGGAGACCACGCTCTCAACAAAAAGAGAAGCCTTCCAACATCACCCTAGAAGGGAAGCAAAGAGGAAGAAGGCTTCGAACAAGCGCTTTGAAAAGACAATTACAGCCCCAACACGAGAAGTTGTCCGCATCCTCATCTCCAGGATCAAGCACCAAGTCGCCACGGTAAATGTAATGGAGAGAAGTCTTGCTCATTGGACTTAAAACGATGATGCCCTTGCCAAAGGTAAATTGGTAGTTATCTCATATTTGATTTCCAATTCCACATGCATATTTCCTCAATCGCATTCATGCATCTCATTTGCATATTTAATTCTCCCTCGACATGCATTTCCATCGTTTGCATGTTTGAATCTTTCCAACTTTTGTTTGGGATTTTTCAAACCACAATGCAGTTACAGTGTATTGGAAAATGAGTTTGAGGCAACTTTTTATGGAAAATGTTTTGAGTAAAATTTTGGAGGAATTTTGGCGTAACTCCCTCCGGATTTTTCATATAGCCATCATAGGGTTGTCAACAAAATTGGACTTCAGTTCATTATATTTGTTTCCAAAGTGCTTGGTGCCTTCACTTTCATTCCACTCAAGCATTCTTTCCCCCCAAAATTCTTACTCTTGCATTTCCTGGGAATTTTCATTGTTTGCCCCAAGTTCAAGAAAAAGATTTTCTCTTCTCTTTTTGGTTTTCTTAGTTGCATAATCGGGGTCCTGCAATCCTCCAACTCTTCTTTTCACGAAAAAAAAAAATATAAAAAAAAAAAAAAATCTCAAGGAAAAATAATTTTTGAGACAAACCCTTTTAGGCTTTCCGTCTCGAATTTAAGAAAAAAATTTTCCTTTTCTTCTCTTCTCGTTTTTGTTCAATAAATTGAGTTGCGATAAAAAGACATCCTTGCAAAGGCAACCCACGGGAAATCCATTTGGTTTTCACTAACATAACCCGTGCTCGAGTTCGCTTTTGTGTTCTTGCTCTTGAGTGCAGCCAGGAAAAAAGGCGAATAATCAAGCTCATCGACGACATTGAAGAAGGTGACAAGTTCGAACACAAGTCACCCCCGACGTGACACGCACTCGTCCCCCTCCATTGAGCTCATGCCTAAAGTGAGAAGGTTGGCATGAAGAGCCTCATGAAAATCCCATGGAGGAGGACTATGATGAAAACAACACGTCGAGACTCCTCTTCGACACCAACCTTGTCTCGGTGTGCAAAAAGAAGGTACAAGCCCGCAACTCCAATTCGAAATCCCCGCACAACGAAGGTATGCCACATTCTTTGCTAATAATTGGAAGCCCAAGGGTGATATGGTTTTTATTCGTGTGGATGAGTATGACTCCCACCTACCTACCACATGATTTCCCATGCATCCTTGTAGTAGTTAGGCAATGGTACTACCCTCCAGCTTCTTTCTTAGGGAGTATCACCCTTCATGCACACATCCTTGCTTTCTACTAGGCTTTCATAAGCATTGCTTGTCGACTTTGAGCCTACAACTCTTGACCTTCACAAGCATGCTCTTTGGCAATGGATCATATCCCTTCTTGTGCTTGATGCATTGTTGGCTTGTCATGACTTGTGTTCCTCATAAGCAATCTTAGACATTTTTTGTATGAGGAATGAGCTTCGAATCCTCTTGCCTTGGTTGACAAATATCAAAATCTCCCCTATGCAATGCATGAATGGTTAGAACTTTCCAAGCAATTAGGACTTCTTGAGTGCACCTCGTTGTTCTATCATATCACCCCTCGACTTTGGACCTACACTCGCTTCATGTTTCCATATCACTAAGACCCAAGTTGTTTTTACCAACGAGGATTATCTTGTCCATGGTCGCACTCAAACTTGGTCCACAGGACTTGCTTGTGCCTTTCTTCCTCGGCTGTACAAATGGGGTCCGGTCATCTAACCCGGGACCTTGTTTGTATGTGCTCCGAGAGCTAACCATGCCTCTCCAAGTTGGAGGAAATTGCTTGCAGGAATAGTGTTTTTGGCAGGATTCTCAGTGTGCAGAGAACAAGTGTGGGGGAGATCTCTCAAGCCTCCATCACGCACATGTTCGAGATCTCCCCACCAAAACGCTCGCACCAACATCAAGGCTACACCGCACAAAGCCTTCCACAATCACATTGGGTTCAACCCCAAATCAAGGGCCATAAGCAAAAGAACAAGTGTGGGGGAGGTTCCCTCCCCCCCACAAAGGTAACTTGTATCGCAACTTGTATCCTTTTCCTTCCACCTTGAAAATATCAAAATAGAATAATTAAAAAAAAAAAAAAAAACTCTAGGTGCTTCTTCTCTTTCAAACTCATAAGGCACCTAGAGTTTAAATCAATAAATCTAGGCTCCCTGGTCTTTAACCCCGGTAGAGTCCTCTTTGTCTTCGCTTTGTTTTTGTTGTTTGTTTTGAATAAATAAAGCAGGTTCAAGAACAAGTGTGGGGGAAGATCTCTTGAGTTCTTCATCACGTACACATTCAAGATCTCCCCCACCAACACGATGCACAACCCGCACCGATCAATCCATAAGAAAGTGGAGCCCCCGGGACAAGGAAACAAATTTGGGTCGAACCTTTGTTTCGATCAAACATCCCATGGTCCACTTGGCCTCCACTTCACCTAAAGCGACGGTTTGCACAACCTCTCTAACTCCATCCCCCTCAATTCATGAGTTAAAACAACCTTTTGAGCCAATCACTAAAATTTAACTCAAGAATAAAATGAACGTTGTTGTTCCCTCAGTATACATGCTTCTAGTTGGTTGGCCTCGCATACTCTTTATTCCTCGCTTCGCACACCTGTTGCTTGTGAACACCAATATCATAGGAACCCATGTTTATCTAAGTTGTTGGTGAATGTGATATGGTTGGATGAGATGAATCGTGCTTCTTCTCGCATAGAGTGCTTGGGTATTTAATTTGCCAAAAGTCTATAACTCTACGCTCCTCGATGATCTTATATTCCCACCAGAGCCATATGTTGATCACATTGCAAAACTTACACACATATGCTGCTTGTCATTGCATTGAACTTTATCAAAATTGTGTGACCCTAGTGAGAAACTTGTCATACTCTCTTGATCAAGATCACGTACACTCCACCTCACAAGCTAAACTTCTACACTGGAAGTTAAGCAATACCACCATCATACATCCACCAAAATAAGTACTCCACAAAAGCATTGTTACCTTTTTCTCTCTCTCTCTCAAGTTATCATAGGAGACATGGCTATGCAAAAGAAAGAATAATCCCTGCTCATACAAAAGTAGAGCATGATGAAAAAAAAAAAAAAAAAGAGAAAAGAAAGAAAGGAAAAGAAAGAAAGAATCATAGCCATGTCCCCCTCGAACATTCAAAAAGAGAAAGAGAGAATGAACACAAAAAGGAGTACAATTTCCACCACCACACCACCCTCATACACACTTGCACATCTTGATCACGGTTGTATGACTTGCATTCTCCATGGATCCACTCTTTTGGTTCAGCAAAATATGTGATACAAGTATGCCTCTCTTTCATTCCCTACCAAGCTCCACATAAAGCCTTTTGTAGAAGTAGGATGAAAAGAGGAAAATCATGCCTTGGTGAGGAGCCATAAACATTGAGCGATTTGAGAGTGATCATTTGAGGAGTATGAGCTATGTTTTTACTTTGAAAATCTATCACAAACCCGAGTTACTCAGCAGAGGGAGTTATGATGACTTGAATCATGACCGTTCCATTCCTCAACCGCCCAAGATTACATGGTAGACACATCAAAGTTCACGGGTGCAGGTATGGCTTGGAATAATTTGTATGCTAGCATCATACCATGAGAAGTATGCTCCCGCTTATGCTCACTAGCTTTACTCGAGGACGAGCAAAGAACTAAGTGTGGGGGTCTTGTTGACGGTCCTTACGGTCCTTTTTTACCATCAACTTTATGCACCTTTTGAAATCATATCCACCACCAAGAGTAGACATAGGGCTTTTATCTAACCATTTCCACAAGTCTTGGTGAATTCGTGAGTGCAGGTGCAATCCATATGAAAACGGGGACAAGTATGCATAAAACATGGGCTTCGCACTTGCCTAACTTTCCCCGACATAAAAGACAACTCTCTCAGCCCAAAATCCAGAGAAACAGGCTCCAAATCTATCCCTAGCAACCGGACCAAGGAGGGAAGCAACACGGAGAGCCACCACGAAGAAGACCGGACCCAGTGGGGCCCAGCCCAGTTCGGCCAACCCGGGATTTGGGTTCGGCCGAACCGTGGTGGTGGCCCCACCGGCCCATCTTCTCTCGGCGGTTCACTACCGACGTCCGGAGGTCGGTTCCACCCGCATTAAATGCCACCGACGTCGGGAACCGCCTCCAAGTTGCCGACCTTCCAAGACTATAAATAAAGGGGCACCCCTACCTCTCTCAAGCATCCAATTGAAGAGATCACAACACATTGACACCAAGAGGAATCCATCTAGCATTAGACTAGTCTCTAGGCTGTAGAGGATTAGAGGGGGAGTTTAGTAGAGGAGAGGGTTGTCCTCTCTTTGTGAGGATTTAGCCTAATCTTGTACTTCGAGGATACTTGCTTATAATAGAAGTTCGTTCGTCGTTCGTTCATCGTTCTTCGTTCGTTCTTCGTTCGTTCATCGTGCATCTCATATTAAGTAAGTATCAAGGTTCACCTCAATAGAATTATCTTCTTTGTTCCTCATGCCTTATGATTGTACTAGTATGATGATCATGTGCTTTCTATGTGGTTATTGTCTAGTCATGATAGGTTGCTTCATGCTTCACATGCCTTCATTCATTCGTGTATGTCCTTACACTCGTTTCATGCATGATGAGGTGAGACATGCTTTGGCCAATGACTTGATGATCCGTAGGGTTAGAGTCATGTGTGACATGGCCCATAACTCGTCAATCCGTAGGGTTAGAGTTAGGCATGTCTCACCCATTTACTTGATGATCCGTAGGGTCGAGTCTTGCATGTTCCAAGACTTGATCCGATTCGGCCGGTCAAGATTAAGTGTACTCTTTTCGGGAGTTCAGCTTTAGCAATGTGAGCATGGTGCTTAGATTGATAAACCGCTTTGGGTGTTTGGTTGTCCGCTCGAACAGGATAAGATCCGACAGTGAGGACTTAATTGCTTCACCGCCACGTGATCGTAGGACCGGCATAGGGATCTAATTGCCCTTGTGTCACGTGTCCCGGATGAAGGGTAACGGTAGGTGGTGACAGCCCCGCCGTGCCTAGTCCTCTTGTTCTATAGTAGATAGCCTTGATTGCCTGGTAGAAGGAATGCCCGTAGGTGGTAACAGCCCCGCTGGTTATCCCCTTGTTCCAGGATGACATAGAGCTTAGACTTGTATGTGTTGCATGAGTAGGAATATTAGAAGTACATAAGGACCCATCTCGGCTTTCTCCTTAACCCCGCTTAGCCTAGGCTTAGTTCTAGTGTTAGATTGGATTGCTCCGGTGGTGTTGTCACTACTACCCACTATCATTATTATCCTTACCCCTATTTAGGCTTTGGTACCTTATTAGTCATATGATTATGAACATTGCTATCTCGTAAACCACCGCCTTCCCTATGGAAAATACGATACCCTTGAATACTCACGGGTGAAATGCTACAACGGTATTCTCCGTGCGCTTGCGGATTTATCGTGACCGTAAGAAATACCAACATCAAGTCCTCGCGGCACCAGCGTCGACGTTGGGCCCAATGGGCACATTGGCGACGGAGGGCGCAGAGTAGTCACGAAGGGTCCTTTCAGCCATGAGTGTTGAGGTTGATGGTGCGGAAGATGCGGGCTCGCTTGTCGTGGGTTCTTGAGGAGAGACAACGACGCGAGGTCGAGTCTTTCTCGCAAGAGACTCGGGATTATCAACGAAGTTTTTCGGCAAGTTGAATCCACGCATGCACTATCCTCGTTTTCACATTGAAGAGAAAACAGATCAAGGTTAGCTCGCAAAGGTAATGATTAAATCATCATCAAGTGTAATCATGAATATTCATTGTATTCTTATTAACCAATGTCTTCCCCGAGCAACGGCGCCGTAAATGCTTGTTGGCATCTCTTAAGGTCACGCGGAAAGAAACACGTGACCGCGGGAGAGCCAAGGGTTTAAGTCACTTGCACTATTTAACCAAATAATCCACATCCAAGTACAAGTACTAGATATGTATTATAAGGTGGGTCATGAATATCCGCAAGCGGACGGATAACCCGTTGTAGCATTTCACCCGAGAGTATTCAAGGGTATCGTATTTATATTTTCCCAAAGGAAGACATGGTTGATAAGAGTACTTATGCTCATGGTGTTACAAAAGAGTGATGAAGTAATCACATTCCAATGCAGGGGTTAGGAGCAATAAATTGAGGATAGTGTGACACACACCAAGGCACTCGCATTCTCTAATGAAAGGGATAGAGGCAATCCTAGATAAAGCTAAACTAGACTAGCAGACCACTACTCCTAATGATACAACATTCATATGAGTGCGCAGCTTCTACCTAACATCCAAGATCATGCAAGCGCAAGCAAGCGTCTAATGCCTAGGCATCATCGGGAGATCCGTCTTACGCGAGGTCCGCCTCGCGACTCCGGCCTTTTAGACTCCTATGCCATGCCCGAACGTGGAGGATTACTTTGGATGACAAGGCTGTCACTTCTTGTCACCTACCTCTACAAACCGTGGGACACGAAGCACATTCAAAGGTGGGTAGATAACCCCAAGCACCATGCCGGCGTCACTAACCACAACTCTAGATCCCTCGAGGCACCCCAATCCTACGGATCGACATGGTGGTAAATCTAGAGCACCCTTGCGGGACGATGAACCCGAAGCCTATTCATAAGAACACTAGTCTAACTAGCATAAGCCGACGAAAGGATCAAAGCTAGCACTAAGTCATGCAAGGCGTTCGTCGCTCAAGAATGAGCGACGAACGGCAATCAACCAAGTAAGATCAAGAGTAATCGATGATCAAGTATGAACGAACGAAGAACATTCGATATGTGTTCATCTTCTATTAATGAAGAACGAAGAACGAACGATGAACTCATATGAACGAACGATGAACGATCGAGCAAGATCATGACTACTCTGTCAAGCTCATGACAAGGATATAAACGAAAGTATTCCATATATAAAAGATCAAGTCTTACAAAGAGAGGATACAAGAGCTATACCCAATTCTCCACAAGACCTTGGGAGCAATGAGGCAGCCCACTACTAAGCCTAGCACTACCTAGAAAGCCTCTAAACTTCTAATGTGAGGAGAGAATGATCCTTGTGTTGTTGTGTGTGTGTTAAGGAGGGGGGGGGTACCCCTCCTTATATAGGCTTGAAAGGTCGGCTCCCGGAGGCGGTTTCGTAGGTCGGTGGCATTTAATGCGCGTGGAACCGACCTCCGGAGGCGGTGGGCAAACCGCCGGAGAAAAGTGGGCTAGGGGGCCACCGCGACCGGTTCGGCCGAACCACTCCCGGTGGGTTCGGCCGAACCGGTCCCGGCCCCTCCCGGGCCGGGCTTTGGCAGCTGGCTCCCCCACCGGATGTTGGTCTTTGTTCCAGCTTGCTTGTGGCCTTCTTTGTGTTGGATTTCGTGGTCATTGGCCTTTTATCTTGGAGTTGATTCCCGCGGCGAAATGGAAGTTTTGTAAAAGTGTTGATTTGTCGCCTCGGGGCCCGGAATTCATCATTATCCACCCGCACACTAAAAATCTAGAGGTACAAGTGGAACTAGGTTATTTCTAAGTAAAATGCGTGTAAGACATGCCTAGTCCTTCTCATTTATTTGACTAATTGACGGTCGAAATTGGTCCGTAACGACCGTCA